>BGPT01001248.1:48662-179902 GCA_003297045.1 Symbiodinium sp. clade C Y103 | reverse complement strand
TGTGAGTAAGTTGTGTGTGGGAGGCGGCGGGCGGGCGGGAGGCGGGAGGGCGACGGGTACACAACAAAAAACAACAACCCCACACAAAGATGTGGGGAATAACATGGAAATAACTTGGACATAACATAACCCTTAATTAAGGATTATTTCCAGGTTGTGGTGTTTGCATCTTTTCCTATCATGTTGACAATGTCCGCCAGCAGGTTCCGCACAGTTAAGACGCCTCAGCATTAACATTTGAAACCGTTTTCATATTGTGTATGTTTCTCGTGTGTTCGTGGATGCTGCAGCCTCCAAAACACTACTTTGATTGCGTTGTCTCAGATCATATTTGATAAGACCACTTCTTAGTGGGTGTTGGTGGTTATTAAGTTGATAAACCCAATACAAACATTTCACAAAACATGATTATTTGTGTGGTTGTTTCAAAAATTTGTTTTTTCAACCGTACTTGAGATGATGATCCCCGTTGACTTTCATGTTTTTCGGATGGTTGGCTCAGCCACCACCAGCCCCCATCTATTTTTTGGGAGGTCACCTGGGTCACGCGAATCAAGGCTCCCCATGCCATGCCCAACCCTGAAGGTCTTGGCACAACAGCAACAACAGGTGACGACTCAGAGTCTGCAGCAGGCGTGGCTGGAAGATTCTCCATGTATGAAATGTGTAGCTATCGCAACCCCCAATAAAAATGGGAAAAAATACAAACTTCTTAGATATTTACACTATCTTTGGCAAACGGTGCTTAGATGTACTTGGTGGTTCATTGCAACTGGAAGCCGAACTATGGAATGAGATACTAGTGACTTGAGTCCAAGCAGACCAACGGCAACCACGACCTACTTACATGCTAGGACTGCTAGGACGAGGATGACCCACTAAATAGCTGGGACGTGACTTTGCCTGAAGGTGAGTGAAATTTTGCAGAGCGAGTTATCTTCCTTCAGAGACTCGCAGAGTGTACAGACAGTCCCTTGTGCCTTTCATTTCCGGGATGATGTCAAGATTAAGATCAACTTTGGCTGACTGGTTTGGGGTACTATAACATACCAGAACAAGTGATACATGTGATGCTATGCATTGCTACTAGATATGAAATTACATTTGCCCCACCACATGGATGAATCAGAATTGATTACTGCAATTTACTGTATACGTGCTGTATTGAATCCGCTGCACCCTTCCGGAGATAAGTTTGTCAGACCGTAGAGTCAGCCGACTCCCAGCGCTGCCTTCCCGGTTCGTACCATCTATATCATCCATGCCCTCATAATCCATAGAAATCCTGGCCTCCAGCCCTTTTTCTTGAGGTTTAACATGGGAGAAACACCAGAATCACCTCTCTCAGGCATCATGATGCATGGGATACCTGTGGTAGGGATCTCCATGGCCACCCATCTGAGGCTCAAATTTCGGACTCTTTGACCGAAAAAGTGAGCACCTTCTCCGAGCAGGTCAACCAAAACCTCGCTCGTGTCGAGGCGTCCCTCGACAAGATCCTGGAAGCCAAGGCCGAGTCCGGGCGTAAAGCGCGGGCCGACCGTGGCTAAAAACGGCCATGATGGCCGCAGCCGTGGCTGACGATTTCTGGTGGAACTCAGTTGTTTGAGGCATGTTTTGCGGCGCCACTTCAGCTGCACTTCATCAATTCTTGGGTTTGAATTTTGAACACCTCTTTTCAGTAGATGTGCGGATGTTACTTGACATACTTGACTAGAAGCGGTCATCAGGGCTTCCTTCCCGCCGAGCCGCGAAATTCTCTGCGCTGGCGTGGCACTGTATTTGGGCGTCTTTGGTGCTTCGCTTGGATTGCCTCCCAGACTGGGTGTGGCTCACGGAACGTACAATGAATGATAAGATCATAACATCTAACAGCCCTATGGTGGGCGCACAAATGCGCCATCTTCCTGTGGTGATGTTTCAACCCGAAACTCGGAGGTGTAACGGTTTGTCACACTTCCGATTTTCAGGTGTGAATGTGAGCCATACGACCTGTTAAGGCAGTCATTTTCGGCACCCCGCCTTTTGAGACCCTGAATTTTCTTTCCCGCCTGTATGGCCTGCCCTGGGAAAAGTACAGTGCCGAGTGCAGCAGTGGGGGCCAGGGTCGTGTCCCCAAATCGAGGGTTTACCCCACCAGTTCATGGCCCCATTTTGATAACAATGATGCTCAAAATGAATCAAAATGATCAACCAGTTTGACAATCATATTGGTAATACATGATGCATAATAATGACAACAGATGATACTGTAATAGATTAAACGATAGATAGATAGATAGATCGATAGATCGATCGATCGATCGATCAATAGATAGGTAGGATGGATGGATGGATGGATGGATGGATGGATAGATAGATGGATATAGATAGATATAGATAGATATAGATAGATATAGATAGATATAGATAGATATAGATAGATATAGATAGATATAGATATAGATATAGATATAGATAGATAGATAGATAGATAAAGATCTATAGATAGATATAGATAGATAAATATAGATAATGATAGATAATGATAGATAGATATCAAAGCATACATATTTTGTGTCTTAAATAGTCTTAAATATTCAAATGAATACATTCAATATATAATATAAGAATGATGATCAACCCTTGGGTTTAGGGCACTCCCAGCCACAGCACGCCGCGCAGCACCAAGGCAAGTGGCTAGCAGCTTCGCTGTCTGAAAATCGGGGATGCATGGGGATACCCATAGCCTTTTTAATAGCCATTTCAATAGGGACTATGATGATGACCATATACTATATATATATATGTATAAATCCTATGATCATGGAAGAATGGCATGATGCATGAGATATAGATGGCTGGGCAAATTGCAGTGACTTCACCGTGACCTCACTGGAATCATGGTCAACAAGGGGAATCATCTCCATGTGGTGCCTTTTTGATCCTTTTTGCAGGTCAGTGAATTATTGTAATTTCCCCAGGTGGATCAGTTGTTTTGCAAAACGTGTTCAATACACTCCAGTGAATGAACATAGATATGGAAAACCCACTGTTTCTAGCTAATGTGGTTTGGGAAACCATGTTTTTTTTTTTTCCCACACCTATGTTACAGTAGTTTCCTGGAGGATACCCAAATGTCATGCTTTGATGACTGCAACTTTCATGATCTAGTGAATCTAGTGGCTTATGTCTATGCGTCAATGTGCATCCTGTATGGGCTTCACCGCAGTGCCCTAGAGCGAGCTGTTTATCACTCTGCTTGCATTGAGGAACTGAGGTTGGATTCGATTCTGGTGGGAACTTGTGTTGATAATCATGGATTGTCGCAAACCGTATCATTTCGATATATTCTGTCATTACATGATGATATGCACATTCTAGTCTATATCATAATGTGTACATTGTGAATTTCTTACTTCACTCAGGTAATAGCAACATGAATCCGGATTATCCACCTGTCAACTGCGGCTTCAGCTTAGCCCGTCGCAGCGACGTCGGGTCTCGGGGACGCCGGGTATGTCGATGTCAGGCCAGGGTGGGAATGGGGGAATGGGATGATTATAGATCATTAATGATCACTATAGATGATCCCATTAATAATCTATGGGATGATAAATAATATGATCAATAATGATGGTTTATAGATGTTTATAGTCATTATTGATCATTCCCCCATTCCCTGCTGAGGAACAGTAAGAAAACTTGTTGTGGTAAATCGTTTTTCGATCATTTTTTGGGGGGCTTTGTGAGAAATAAAGCCCATGTGGAACCACTAGACATAGCAATAGAAATAAGAGAGGGAGGGAAATATGGCGAGATAGATAGGTAGGTAGATTTGTAGGCACAATAGGTAGAACAAAACATGTAGATTTGATATAAGAAACATTGCATGAATATCAGTTGCGCATGCAGGAATCATAACAAGCATGATAACGTGAGGCCTTGTATTGATACTTGGGTCAAAAGTCAAAAAAATGGAATGAAGTGGACAGCCTATTGATCAACAAACATCCCCTAACAATGGAAGTTTTAGTGGGAAAAAACATCCGTAAATGGTTGGTCTTTCATGTCCATGTTTGATTAGCGGAGGGTATACATGTTTAATTTTTCTCTGCAAGACACGTGGCCAAAAAACTATTACGGCAGGTGGGGAGGTCCCACGAAGCCAAAGTCACCAGGAAGGTGTAGCTACAGAAATTGTATGAAATTGTCTATCAAAGTTTGCGTGCCAAGATGTGAGTTGATTTCAGGAAACCTTATAGCATAACATTTTGCTTCAAGCATCAAGCAGATTAAACAGATGGTTTTTCAGTTTTTTGATGTTTACACTAACTCTTGGACCTTTAGAAGTTCCAAGGTCTTGAATTCACAAAAAGTGCAGATCTCAGAGCTTCAAGACTTTATGAATGTTTAACAGTTTAACAATCTCTTAAAGATGTGGGACCAAAATATATGTTGAATCTTTCATATTGTTCCCTCCAGTGCTAGCAAATCCACTGCGCCATCTGCACAAGGAAGGTGGTGGCCCCCCAGTCGTGTTGGTTGGTTTTGCTTCACCCCATTATAAACCTATTTCCAGTCCCTGTATCTCTACCATAAGTCCTTTAAGGCACCCACTTTTCTCAACCAACTTAGCTAACATAAATCAATACTCCACTCCATCTTTGTTTGTGACATCTTCATTTGTGCTTGTCAGAAGCGAACAAACTGGGGCACCACCATCTGCAGGTGCCATGGTTTCCAGCTTCGTCGTTTCCGCGGCGCTCTGCTTGGCCCTGGTGGGCGCCGAGGAGGTTTCCGGCGATGAAACCATGAAACCAAACATGTTTTTTGGGGGATATAGAATGGGACATAATGATTTGTATATTATAGTGGGGAGGTTTAGACAATATGAAATCGTGTATATTACCAATAGGATTTTGGGACAGTCCCAACTTGGCATCCCAGATTTTGAGCATTTCCTTAAGGGGTGACACTGTGACTGCACTAGTGGGATCCATCCAGCTCAGAAAGGACCCAGCAATGACAGGGCTCGGGGCATGAGGGAGTCGAGAACGGCCAGGTTTGATTTGGGATTTAGATGTTTTAGTAAGATCCTGGCAATCTAAGTTGGTTGGCTGGAGAAATCCTTATCAAAATACCGACTGAAGAATATGCTTCTCTTTTCTCATCAAAACATCCAATCGTTTTTTTGAGACCGTGGTTACTGTACTAGAGGGTTTGCAAACCCACCGGTGAAGCCGGTTCATTGGTCAATTTTCAGCCATGGACTGCAAGGAAAAACATGATGAGATGGAGAGAGGGACGACAAAATGATAGGACTACTATTTTTTTTGGGAGGAGTGTTCTCAGCAGGTATATCGGGAATGACTCCTATACTGTAGTAGGGGTATCACGGTATCACATGAAACCATGGCTGGCTTTCCTTGTTTGTTCATTCAAAACAATCATCCCAGTCACAGACCAAGCCGTTGTGGCTGATAATCACTGCCTCAGCTCGAATCTTACAATGGAGAGTAGCTATGAGCCTAGATGTGGCTGAGATCCCCTAGGTCATATTAATGTGACACATGGATCCCTATCGCAATTTAGTGCAGATATTGTAGATGTCCGTGTGCCATACAGTCAAAAGCATGTCAAAGCCCATCACGCCACCGAACAAACCTCTTCAACCCAAGAAGCATTTTCCCTAGTAACATGGTCTTAAAATGGAGCCCATCTCCCATTTGAGACAAAGCGACAACCCCATATATAGCAACCTCCAAAGGGCAGAACAAAATACAATTTTACAACTCTGTAGGATTTTACTTTTCCTGCTTTCGATCTTTTTGGAGATTGCTTCAGAAAATGCGTGTTTTGTGATGGTCGACTCAAAAACTGGATGATTCAATTCCACACGTTTCATGCTTGGCAACGGCATTTTCATCACGGACTCCCAATTTTGAATAGTTAATCTCCAATTGTGCTAGAATTTATAGAATTTTATCAATTTTCATCCATTTTCCATGATTTTTCTCTAACATTCCGTTGCTGAGATTTTCCCCTGATCCGCCTCGGACCTCCGGGCTAGAACGTGACGGCGCCCTACGTGTCCCCCGACGTCACCGGGCTTCACTTCGTGGAGACCTTCGATGGCGATGCGACGTGGCGCAAGGGAATTATCCGTTGCCGGTATCAAACATGGCTGGCTTGATCCCCCAAACTAAATGGAGGTTTATAGCTGGGAAAATGAACTATACATGGAGGTACTTCCAAATATACAATTTGAAGTGACGATTTCCATTTTGGAGGTACTTCAAAAGAAAAAGTATATTTTGAAGTGACAAACAGTCGGAATTGTTGCCAAATCATCGGGTATGTGGACGATTGGCTATGTGTGGGCAGCCAAGTTTGAACCAGTCCCGGTTGGGCCGGCTTGCTGATAAAAAAATCACAGATTGTAACTGGGTGGCTGTGCTTTTTGAGAGTGAAATCGGTAGAATGAACGCCCCAATTTCAAGGCATCATGAGTTCTTTGCCCCAGAACCTGAAAGGGTACCTTTATGGTACCTTGTAGTGACCCTACAGAAGTGTAGTGAAAACACGATTTCAGCCTTGGCTACGCTGCAGCAGCTGGAAGAAATTACTGGGAATCTAAGGTTGTTTCAACTTCGGGAAGCTTCGCAATCACATACTTGCCAGTATTGTTATTGTTGGTCAATGTCCGTCAATCTGACGCCAGACCCTCAATTTTCTGTTGCTCCTGCCCAGGTATGGTCAAGATGGAAACATTCCACAGCAGCAGCGAGCTCAATCCATGGGTGGGGCATCATGCTGGTCTCGAAGCGACTAGTGAACGGTTGGTTGCTGTCAAAGTGAGTGTAGAAGGTACAACAAAGGTTCAGTGATATGGAAAGAGAGCTTAGGGTGTCCCCTTCTTTCATGCTTATCTAAAAGTATGTTCAAAACCACTTGCGGAGAACAACCTATGGGCCTCTGGGTAGATAATGGTAGATACATTAGCTACAAGTGTTTTCCAACCACACTGGAGATTGGATTTTCCCGACACATCGCGTCAATTTGCGACAAGCGCACTGAGGAGAAGTACGGCGGCCGATTTCAAGTCACCACGCGCAGCACAGAGGCACGATGGATGGAGGGGAGCAGGGAGGCCTGGAAAGTTCACCACCCAAACAACGAAGGCCTTATATCAGTGTTGCTCCAACGTTATGGCCAATGTTCCCAGGCTTACCCAATGAAAATTCCCTTGTATCTGGGGAGTTGGGAGCAACCATGTTTGAACAATAGGGTATACGGTATACCCTTAAATGGCAATGTGAAGGGGAAAACAATGATGACAAACCGCTGAGCCTAGGGCCTAGGGGATCTTGACGCAAAGAGCTTGGTTTTTTTTGGGGATGGGATGAATGGACTATGAACCACCATCAGCCCCAACAATAGCGCTTGCTAATGTGGAATGAATCTCTATTTTCGGAGGGATACCATTAAAGTTCCATTATAAATTGCTAGGCTAGAAGTGTACAGTAGGTGAGCTAGTTGAAGCTACACATGCGTGTCGCGTGTCTTAAAAGATCTACAACCAGTCTGTCACTGCTGTCATTGATGTAATCCACTACTAGTAGCAACATTGGTCGCCATCATTGATTGATGATTGCAATGTCACTTAACTAATTTGATCTAGTAGCAACATTGATGAAGTACTGACATTGATGCGATTTTGGATGCCACGGCAATGATGTAAGATCCATTAGCAAGACATTGTTGACAACTAATTCATCCAGCCAACATTTATGGAGATGCTTCCCAAATACAGTAATTAAGCCATAAAGATGTATGTGTGATTCCAAAAGGTTCCAACAGGTTCTTTGTTCCAAATTCGACTATATCAACTATATCATTGAATTGTTCCAAGAAAAAAAGATCCTGAGTTCCTTAGGTAAACATCCCCAAGAGGCTTTGATTGAGCCATAAAGATCAGGGTTGCAACCTCCCCCTGGCTGTGAGGCGCTAGTGGGTGACTTGGGCCTGCAGGTGCCCGAGGCTGCAAAGCACTACGGAGCGGTCGCCCGACGTTCGAAGTTCGGAGTCTGGGGACGACTGGGGAGGGGATCTGATCTGATTGGAACTTCGCTGATTTTTTGGGGGATGATGGGGGATGGGATTCTGATGTGATTTTTTTTTGAAGTTCCCCGGGGATTGCAGGGGATTTCCCATTATTTGATAGTGTTCCTTTGGATAATTTGATGGGGTTTTCAGATTCTTCGATGAAAATGTTCAATTTGTAGAGAACGGATTTGAAGCATGTCCCAAAATTGAAATTATGGTGTTTTTTCGTTGTCAAGGACTTGCAATTTACCATGCCCCAACTATCAGCTTGACCCGGAGAGTCAAGGATTTTAAGAGGAGAGAATCGGTTTTTCAACCCCCAACTCATAGTAGGGTCGTCATGTTGGTTAGGGGATGGATGGGGATGGTATTGTTTGAATTGAACGAACGGAATATCAATGAATATCATTTATCATGTGTTAAGATTGGGGGGTGAACATATTCTTCACTGGCAAGATTGTTCAGTCCCAGGTCCCAGAATGTATGTTAATCCATTCGGATAAAGATATGACATGACTCCTAGCTATGATGATTTGTGAGTGATCATTGAGCTGCGGTGAACTACAAAAAAAATGTGGGTGCTAAGAAATAAGAACATAGGGATATATCGCCACGGCCATGCGTTGTGGCTTAACACCTAGTTGGGGGGTCGGAAATCCTTGTTGTTTTTGAGGGGGGCCAGGTAGACGGGTCACTGGTGGGTTTCAATTAAAGCCATCGGCTTTTCATATCCAGAAATGACACAGTTTTAGACATCAACGTGCTACTAAACTTTTTTGAGTAATGAATAGTACCTAACTTTGCAACTTTATACCATGTTGAGATGAACAGGATGCAACAAAACTGGCGCTTGTTGTTGGTTTATCACAGAGAATGGGAATGGAATCACAACGCATGCAATTCCTAGGTTGGAATAATTACAATGCAATTTCTAGGTTGGAATAGTCTCCTTCTTGGCACACAAGTCTCCCCTGCCCTTCGCTATACGTCAGATGTGGACAACTTACTATTGGTCAAAAGACGCCTTGTGATATCTTTTCATGATATCTTAAGCCTGGTGTGAATATGATATGAAGCAGGTACACCATGAATGCAGGATAATGCAGGTAACTTTCAAGCAAGTTCAACAATGACAGAAAACATGGCCTGGGTATGTCAATAGAGGGATATTCATTGATACCCATCTTGCAAGATGGGTCTGTGGCAAAAATTGGACCCCAAATTCCATGGCGTCTGTGTCTTGTTGGCAAGGCAGTGAAGTTTGAGCCCATCAGCGTGAAGGATGGTGACTCCTTTGCAGTGCAGTTACTTGTCGCCACGTAACCAGTCTGCTGGCGGTGTAGCGACCAACGTTTGGGTGGTACTGTCACATCCATCAAAGATCAACAAGGGGATTCACCAGGAATTTTGTGCGTTTTGAGCCCTTTCAGGGATATGGACCACCATGAACATCCGTCATCCTATCTCATTGTATTATATCCCATATCAGGGCTCATCAAGAATTCTCACTTTATGTAGATGATTCTATTTTCAAGGGTTGTTCCCTTGACCAAGCAATTTTGCAAAGACATTTGTAACATCAGGTCAAATCATCAAGTGTTTCAGACACACCTTTCAAAGGATTGCTTTAAGGGAAAACCCACAGGAAACCATGATCTATGTATAGGGGGTTTGTGTAGATTTCCCCTTAAATAAACCAATCCAATGAACCTTTATGAGCGATTTGCTACGTGGGCTTGTCATTCGTCACCAGGTTCGAAGCAAAGTTTGAGGACGGTCTCTCGCATCTCGGTTTGGGGAAACTTTGGATGGGTGCTGACCTACAAACTCCCAATGACTCAGTTTGCCCCTGGTTTAATTGTTGATTATCACTACTATAGGGTGGTAAAATGAGTTATTTGACTTTCATGCTTGATACTAACTAAGTTTTTGGTATTTGTTGCGCACATATACTCACCTACTTAGTTACTTCGCCAGGGAAAGAAAAGCAGCAATGCATCCAAGATTGGAATGTGGTGGGATTTCCAGGTTTGACCAGAAATGGGTTCACAGTATATCACAGTATATACACGTATGATCACGTATGTACAGTACATATTTAGACAGCACAACTTTAATGGAATTGTTTGCAATCATCGCATTAATTGATTAGCCATCAACCATCTGCGGATTGAACCACCCAAGAAAAAGACCAAAGATTGACCTTATTTGTCCCCTAGATACGTACAAACCACTGAATACCAAGACGTCGAAAGTCGATTTGGCGCTCCAAGGTGTGGAGGCTCCTACATCAAGCTCTTCAACAGCGAAGGCGACGGACAGAATCCGATTCTGGTGGTGTGACCGCCTTCAAGGATAGAAATGATGGCATCAATCTGTTCCCAATCATTTCACAATCAAAAACGTGATTCTTACGTCACCTTTTTCAGAGAAACCGATAGAAACCCACGGAAATTCCATCATTTTCTATAGCTAAATCATCCCAAATCCATAAACAATCCATAGGAAATCCCAGCATTGCCATCATTTTTTGTAGTTAAATCCATAAAAATCCCTGGGAAATCCATAGAAATCCGGTGGCCATATTCCCCCTTTTTCTGGTTGAAAATGTTGAGACCTCCACCATTCCACCCAGGCCAGAAGGCCGAGGACTTCCATTCCGACACCCGTCCCTTGGTCGATCGCGATGGGGTTGCGGTGGCCACGGTGGTTTGAACATCGAAGATGGATATAGAAACCCCCGAAAAATGGGAAAATATTTGGAAATACCATATCCAAATTCTGAAGGTTGTAAATCATGATTACCTTTCCTGGGGATTGCTAGATGCGGTGAGAAGCACGGGGATATGCACAATGATTGGTGGCCGACCTGCCCAAGTGGCACCTGCTGCCTGGGCAGTACCAAATCTGCAAAGTCAAAGGCGTTTTGAACCGGCCTGTTAATCATGTGCTGATTTGTTTACCACCTACTTAGTTAATCCACCTTCTATGTTTTGAAATGTTTTTTCTCACTAATGCACTGAATCTGTCCACCTTCCACATCACATCACATCACTAATCTCTGGTACATTTCACCATGTTCCACCCAGGAGTTGAATGGACCATTTTTGAAAAATTACCATCGCCAGGCTACGTCATCATGTTTGGCCCTGACCGATGTGGTGCCACCAACAAAGTGCATTTCATCTTGCAGCACAAGTCCAGCACTCAGATCATCTCAGCTCCTGAAAAGTGTCTCATAACGGCATTATGGTAATTGTATGTAATTGTGGTATGTGGAATGCTATGGGACCACATGCCTCCATGAATCTCCATCATCATCCTCAGTTGCGTCGCTTCCTCCAAGAGATCCCTGGCTGCCAGGAATCCGGTGAGCGGCAAGTGGGAAGAGAAGCACCTGTCCTCGCCCCCCAGCGTCCCGAGCGAGAAAAAAACGCACCTTTACAGCCACCCAGCTGAGAAAACAGCTGAGCTTCGGACCCGTTGGTCGATTTATTGCCATTTGTTCCCATGGTACTTATGGAATCTTGTGGAATCTTGTGGATATCTTGTGGAATCTTGCGGATATCTGGAGAGCAAAAGTAGTTGGTTTATGTTGGTGATACCTTTGAAGTACAAGATGCATCAAGTAGCTTGTACTACGACGCAACGGTCCTCACCAAGGTTTCCTGCTGCGCCCTGACAACTCCATCGAAGTGCAGGTGGATGGAGACACTTGGCGCCACCACGGGGGCCTAACGAAACGCTGACTGAACTTTGAAAGAACAGATTTTCGCTGACCGTGGGAATAATGTGGGTAAAACAATAATAAACCACCTCTATTTTGAGGGTTTATACCACCTATTTATGGTGATTTTGGGGATGGTTTATTATTGTTTTACTAACATTATATATAACGGACACATTGTAACACACTTGTTCAATGATTTGGGGAGCAGTATAGTCCTCCTAAGTGGGGCAGTAATCACAGTACATACATGTACATGCTAGGATGGCCATGACAACTACGACAGGTTGGGATATACCTGCAGTCCATGAGCATTGGGTGCTGAGTCACACACACACACACACCTGCCATCCGAACAGTCAGGACGGTGCTTTGCTGGAAGTTTAGGATGAGACAAGTCCATTGCAACCGCCAACCAGCGTGGAAGTATACTGCTGCTACAGGCTGATACTCATTGTGGCTGGCAAGATGACAACAGTTTACATCCCACAAAAACCGACAAAACACCGGCTTCAAAACACCGGCTTCTAGTCATGCTTTGCTAAAGTATGCTAAGGTAGTGTTCAGGTTCACGACATGACATTCTAGGGAGATTCCACTTCAGTTTGGCCCGGGTTCAACTGGTTCGTTCAGCCGACCCGTACAAAGAGCACCTGAGGAGAAGAGCTTTAGCGGTTCCCTGCTGAACGATTTGCTGCCTGCAGTGAATCCACCCAAGGCAGCTGGCTGGGGGGCCAGACTCGGAGACGAGAAATGTTTTTGGGAATTCTGCAAGTATTTCTCATGGTTCATTTCGTTATATTAAACATGTTTAACATGTTTTAAGCTTCAAAGCATCCCGGGGATACCCATGTATACCAATTTTTGCTCCATTAAATCTAAGTGGGGATATGCCATCTGAAACTCATCTAAATCGCTGGCTTACTTTCCGTCACTGGCCTACTTCTAATCTGCTTAAACACTTCTTACCCCACAATGATTCCTAGGGCCCCCCCTCCCCGCGGCCAGGAGATTGACGACCCCCGTGACAGCAAACCCACGGACTGGGTGGACGATGCCAAAATGGATGACCCCGATGCCAGCAAGCCGGTCACTGGGCCGGGATGGCAGGCTCCACCGTTAGCGTTCCACATCTGGTCCCCGTTTGAAAAGATTGAAAAAGAAGGAGCCAGGACTGAATCTGAATGTTGATTTACATGTCTATCATCTATCTTTTCTTTGGTGCTTGAGCATCCCAGATTCCAATATGTGTGTTTGGAGATGCTAATGAGACGTTGATCCCAGCAATCAACATTCCCTTGAGATGCAAAACACTTCAAGTGCCAAAAACTACCGTGAGACCCCAACACGGAGGTTTAAAGGATCATATGCCCTCTTGAAACACGACGCAATCTGCCATTTTTCAATCCCAATATTTCTTGATGGTACCACCTGGTGCCACCCCCCCAAGAAAAAAAAACTCGAACAAATGGGCGTGTCTCAAAATCGGTACCCTGCATCCTGTGGTTTAGAACCTCAATTTCCTCATGATTGGAAGGCCATGCGTTGAGACTACATCCACCCTTTCTGGTATCACAATGTTTGTTGAGGTACGATATACCCAAGTGCCTCCAAAAACCCTTTGAGAAGGTGGTTAGGCAGCCAAGACCTAATAAACCTAGCCCAAACGCAGTCTCAGAAGGTGTTTGGAGCTGTAGGAAAATTATGGAACACTTATCTCCCATAAATTCATAAATATTCATCATCATTCATCATGTTTTTTATCATTCATCATTATTTCTCACTATTTATCACTATTGATTTATCACTATTGACATACATATATATATATATATGTATCACATTTTATCACTATTGATCACTGATATCACCAGTAGCTTCATCTCCCCGCCACGACCCGAGGACGACTGGGACGAAGAGGCCCCGTTTCGCATCGCCGATCCCTCGGCCTCGATGCCCTCGGGATGGCTGGAAGAGGAACCGCTGAAGATCGCGGATCCCAAGTCCAAGAGGCGCCCAAAGTGCCGCGTGGAGGGCGCCCCTTCGGGGTTGGAATGGCGGGGAAACATACCATGAGTTCTCCTTTAAAAAATGGCTAGGTTCAATGGGGAAAATGATGGGAAAATGTCTGGAAAATGTGTGAATGTGTGGTTTTTGGACGAATTTTGTTCGGAAAAAAAGCTTAAACACATCCATATTACTTTGGGGATTTAAGGGCTTGGGTGGAAGTAAATGAGGCATGGGGAAAAAAATGCACCATCAACATTTTGGGGTAGATGTTTGATTTGTAACCACATGGTTCAACATTGTTTTCCAGGATTTGCCCATCCTGAGGGGTAATCATTTTGAGCCACTGTCCGGGGTTCAGTACATGCGATTTAAAACATGTACTGATTTAGATCATGTGGTGGATGTATATAGTGGTTCAACAGTTGGAAGGTACGTCTTGTAATTATATCACGGTGAGAAGTTAAATGCTCCCATAGTTCCATGGTTCAAAGTCAAACATTTCCCATTTTATTGCTAAACCCCTCATCTTTGGACAAAAACAGAGCTGGATGAGTGCCTCGTCAGAATTACTCTAACACCCCTCACTTCCCAGAATTGGATGGGAAAATTTACAGGAAACCCCTAGGAGTGATAGTAAAAAACAATGGTCTCCTGTAGATGTTTTTTCCTCAACATTCCTTAACCCCATCCATTGATCACTGTCAGGCCAGATGATTGGGACGATGAGGAGGATGGCATCTAGACATGGAAAATGTCGTGGTCGTGGTGTGGTTTTGGGACTTGCATCAGCCATTTTGGGCCAGCCACATGCTCACCGAAGCCAGAGTCCATGATCATCGGCGATTCAGCCACAAGAAAACCTGCTTATCAATCAGTGCAATGCTTAGATGTGCATCCCGTTTTGAAATTGGTTAATGACCCATATATTATAGCTGAGGTATGCCCAATGTAATTGGGTTAAAGAATGATTTCTTTGTTCAGTTGCTAGCTGTGATGCACCCCAAGTGGGATGTATACACCCACCTACGTCGTAGTACTAACTTATATAATCAGATAGATCTATTGTTTATCTTTCTCCTCCCCCATGGGATATTATACCCTTCTGTATTCAAACATGGCAATGAATCCATCATTTATAAATGCTTGTCCCATTTAAATGCAATTTCTTCGGATTTCCCCTGTGATGTTTGATGAAATCGACGTGCATCATTGGTTTTATACTCATGATATCCTCATTTCAGATGGTAAAATCACATCAAACTCGCCATGAAATCTTCACCTGACAACACCTGACTCCTCGACGCCACCTGTCCAAGGTGAATGGGAGGCGCCCGTCATTGCCAACCCCAAGTGCTCCGTGGGCTGTGGCAAGTGGGAGGCGTTTGCCTGCGGTGCATGGAAAAACCGGCGGGAAAGTATTCACTTAACTCCCCAATAAATTGGTATGGTCTACTACTGATGTGGAACAAAAAATGTGGGGCTTTGCCGTGAATGATGTATACATATATATATATATATATACATATATATATATATATATACATATATACATATGCACATATATAAATATAGTTACACATGGACGCACACACACACAGAGACACATGTATACATATTTCACCGTCAACCTGCACGCAAAGAAATGAGTCGCGGTCTCCTGCGTTTTTTTCTTATATGTGTCTCGCCAACGATGATGATGGGGAAGAGTTATCTAGCGACACGGGTTGGGAAGGGGAAGAGTTATATAAGACTTCAGCACTCTCCTTTTGCATCCACGATCTGGTGCATCTCTGGCTTGCTGGTGCAAGCAAATGGCCATCCAGGCTCATTCATTGAAACGCCACCCAGGCTTTGGAACAAAATGGGCGTGGAGGCTAGTGGGAAAAGCTTGAGCGTGAAGCAATGGGCCATGCAATCAGTCTTAGTTTGTCAAGACTTCAGCACTCTCCTTTTGCATCCACGATCTGGTGCATCTCTGGCTTGCTGGTGCAAGCAAATGGCCATCCAGGCTCATTCATCGAAACGCCACCAACCTTTCCATTCTATACATCCATGCTTCCGCTCAACCCGGTTACCAAAGTCTGGGCCATGCTGTATCTGGGATTCTGGTGGACAAGAAAAAGACAGCCTTTTCAAGTATTTCTGGATAAGCCGCTGCAAGACGGGCTATTCGATCCTGTGCTGAAACTGACAACTTCGAAGCATGAGTGACAACGGCAATCTCCTGCAGGTACACCTCACAAACTCTTGCGGAAAGCCATCTTCCTCTTCTTCGGACCAGTTCCGCATCCTCAAAACGATGCAACAGATGTGTGGCTCCTCCTGGGCGTAGAGAAGCACAATCATACGGCACTTGGTTTGATGTTCTCCGCACTGGAAGGCCAGCGCCTGCTGCAACGTCCCAAACCTTTTCCTGAAAGTGCTTGGGGATCGATTCCACAGAAAACTGTCTTCACCCAAGCCACCAAAAACCGCAAGGAGCAGCTGCACGACATCACTTGGGTCTATGCGAGCTGCCTGGTGCTTTGCAGATACTCCTCTCGTCTTGGGCTGCTGGATCTGCAGTAGAGCAAACTGCACCCCCGGCGCCCCATCGCCAGGGAGGACGAGATCTCGTCGTCTCGCTGAGAAAACTTCGCCAATCCTCAGCAGCCCTGTCCAAGCCATCAAGATCAATGCGGCCTGTCGTGGCCACCCCCAAAGCAGAGCCAAGGAACTGTATGCCAGTACAACTGTCAGCGGCATCGCAGGGTGATGCGAACGCGGCTCGTCCGCAATCCAGCAAAACGCCAAGTTCCATGCGCCAAAAAGCTGGCGCTTCAGCATTGGGCGTCTTGATGCAACGCCATTGATTGTCTCAGAAAAACGGCCGCATGCTTTTCCAGCATTTCCTTACCATATGCCACAAGCAGGTCAGAAACGTGTTCCGGATCGCAGTCTCTCCCATCAAGCAGCTCAGACAGTGTAGTGCGAGCCTTCGCAGTTGCCCTCCAAGAAGTTGAGAGCCACAATGAGCACGTGGACAATCCTCTTGCGTATGAGAGCATGCCACTTCTTCTTGGTCAGCTTGGGGCCACTTCTCTCGAAAAGTCCAAAGTCCATGAGAGGAAGTGGAAAGACCACGGAAGCAGGAGCATCTCCCCTGCTGTGGATGAAAAAGGTCTGTGCAAGTAAAGAACTGAAGGCAGTGCGGGTAGACAAAATCCATCTGGGGAAAGATGCCAGCACTTTTGGAACGGTGGATTTGCTTTCTGGATGCAGCTCCCACTCCAGGGTCATACATGTGGCATTCTTGGAATCTATTGTTCTTCCTCCTCCTGCTGCTGCTTTCCTTTTCGCTTTCCTCCTCCTTTTGGCTTCTTCTTGGCATTCGCGGCTGCAGCTACTGGCTCCTTTTCTGACTTCTGAGCTGTAGCATCCATCCTCTTGGTGGGAATGAGGTCCATCTCTTTGATGTAGGCCAAGGCTATGGTCACCCATCTTTGCTCCGCCAAAGGTGCGAATGCTCTCCCCTTGGCGTAGGTGGTCGTGGCTCTCAGTTGGAAGACACCTGATGGCGGATCTTCTGGAAGGGACAGTAGTAGCCCTATGTCCAGTCGGCCAGCATCCAACGCCGCTTGTTCTAGGCACACTGCCATCAGGGCAACTCCATCTTTTGCCGCTGCCAATTGTCCATCTGAAGATTATCCATCAGCATAGCCACCTGCCACATCAAACAACAGAGATCTCGGCATCTGCCGTAGCCGCCAAACCTCTCCACGTAAGCTGTGGGTGTCACTCCCCTCTGAGCCAACTCTGAGGGAGCCGCATCTGTTGAGGAGCGCGCAGGCTGCATCCGCCTCCCCATTGACTGCATCACTGATGTGAAAAAGGTCCCCCTCTGCATTGCCAATTCCTGCTGTAATCTCGCACGACCCTGAGCTCCTTTTGTCGACAGGGAACTTCCAGTTGAAGTCAAGTCCTGGAGGGGGTCGCCACCTGTCAGTTGATTGACCAATGAGGTCAGCGCTTGGCTCTGAGTTAGTGCTAGCTCGTTCCCCCCAGCATCTTGTTCCCTCTCTTGCTCCAGTTGTACTGCCTTGAGCATTGCAGATGACCTCGGCATTGAAGGAGGCAAAGGAGCTGATGTTGAACCTCTTGGGGGCGGGAACTCCTTCGCTGCCGCTGTCGCTGAGGCACCAGGCAATCCAGTCATAGTTGATGACCCCAAGGGAGCTCTCAATGCAGATGGTCTTGGCCCCTCTGTCTGGAACTTGGACTCCATAGCTTCGGTCCTGGCATTGAGCTGTTGAACTTGCTGAACCAGTTGTGGCAATGTACTGGACACCTGTTCCAACAGTTGGACGCGCGGGTCTCCTGGGCTCTGGACCTCTGTTGCCTTCTCCTTTTCCATTGGGCTGTGGAGCACGCTGCGCTGATGGTGTCTCTGGGACTGTGTCGCCTTCCTCTGCCGAGTAGAAGTTGGCTAACTCTGCTGAAGCAGGACCCTCTACCCAGGCCCATGTTGCTCTGGCGAGCTCGTCTGGCATTGGCATCAAGTTGGGCTCGTTCAAATTGAAGGAATGGATCGGGTCCAAAGGAGCATTGGAAGCATGCATGGGAACCAAAAGATCGGAGATGGTTGTTGATACATCGGCCAACTGAACCTCCAGTATTGGAAGAGCACTCGTCTCGAGCTCTTCTTTGTAGCCAGCGGGCACGGTGAATTGATAGGACAGGCCAATAGCGTCGCCTGGAGCAGCGTTCAAACCAGCTGCCAAGGATTCCCCTGAAAAGACCCCCCACAGGAAGAGCCAAGAGCATTCCTCTTTGTCGCGTCAACACTATCAAGGCCATTGCAACTGTAGACCCATCGATGTCTTCCATGCCTGCGGGAACTTCTAGTACCTGAACTTCGAATTCTCGCTCCAACGCTGATCCTCTGGGAACTGCCATCCTCACTCAAACCCCGCGAATTCCAATCCGGCACCTTCCACGTAGATGCGAGCCTCCGTCTCGGAGGGGAAGGCGTGTGACACTGTGTCACTTCCAGCCAAGCTGCCAATAGCTTGGAAGAAGGCTGCAGAAGATGTGCAAACCTTTGGAGTGGTGCAACGAGAGCACTTGAGGATGACCCAAAAGGGTTGCGGGGTGTTGGGCAAAGGCTCGTCTCGCCCGCAGCTCTGGTGACAATCTGGAAGATGACAAGTTGGCCTCTGCCACCCCAGCAGCCGATCAGGGCAAGGAGGAAGAGATGCCAAAATCGATGTCCTTGTCTCTGATGCTGTGGACGACCTGGGAAACGCTGATTGCCTTCCGTCCTGACTCGATCCTTGGTATCCCGCAGGACACTGATGGTGCAGCCTCAGGGTTGGTGATTCGACGCGCGAAGTCAGCTGCCTGGGATGATGGCCCCTTGACGGTGATGGCCAGACCGGCAAAATCCAACGACAATTCCACGACGTCAGGATCGGAAACTGTGCTCATGCATGCAACGTGCAAGGCACGTAACGTGCAAGGCGGGCAGCAGGTGTGATTTGAGGGCCCTGAAGCGCCGAAGGAGTTGTGGAAAGTCCAATTGGTCTAAATCCAAAGACCGCAAGAAGAAGATACGCCAATGACAGAAATCCAAGCAACAGGCCAAGAAGGAATGATGCAAGGAGAGTACCCCAGCCAGGAGGATGACAGTGTGACGGGCACCCAAGGCCAAACCAATTGGACGCAAAACCGCTCTGGAGGAAACTGATCACACCACAAACCACATCCATAAAAGCTTGAGCGTGAAGCAATGGGCCATGCAATCAGTCTTGGTTTGTCAGCGACACGGGTTGGGAAGGGGAAGAGTTATCTAGCGACACGGGTTGTGAAGGGGAAGAGTTATATAGCAATACGGGTTGTGAAGGGGAAGACTTATATAGCGACACGGGTTGTGAGGGGGAAGAGTTATCTAGCGACACGGGTTGGGAAGGGGAAGACTTATATAGCGACTCGGGTTGTGAAGGGGAAGAGTTCTCTAGCGACACGGGTTGGGAAGGGGAAGAGTTATATAGCGACTCGGGTTGTGAAGGGGAAGAGTTATCTAGCGACACGGGTTGGGAAGGGGAAGAGTTATCTAGCGACACGGGTTGGGAAGGGGAAGAGTTATATAGCGACACGGGTTGTGAAGGGGAAGAGTTATATAGCGACACGGGTTGTGAAGGGGAAGAGTTATATAGCGACACGGGTTGTGAAGGGGAAGAGATATTTAGCGACACGGGTTGTGAAGGGGAAGAGTTATATAGCGACACGGGTTGTGAAGGGGAAGACTTATATAGCGACTCGGGTTGGGAAGGGGAAGAGTTAAATAGCGACACGGGTTGTGAAGGGGAAGAGTTATATAGCGACACGGGTTGTGAAGGGGAAGAGTTATGTAGCGACACGGGGTGTGAAGGGGAAGAGATATTTAGCGACACGGGTTGGGAAGGGGAAGAGTTATATAGCGACACGGGTTGTGAAGGGGAAGAGTTATATAGCGACTCGGGTTGGGAAGGGGAAGAGTTATCTAGCGACAAGGGTTGGGAAGGGGAGGAGTTATCTAGCGACACGGGTTGGGAAGGGGAAGAGTTATATAGCGACACGGGTTGTGAAGGGGAAGAGTTATATAGCGACACGGGTTGGGAAGGGGAAGAGTTCTATAGCGACACGGGTTGTGAAGGGGAAGAGTTATCTAGCGACACGGGTTGGGAAGGGGAAGAGTTATATAGCGACTCGGGTTGGGAAGGGGAGGAGTTATCTAGCGACACGGGTTGGGAAGGGGAAGAGTTATCTAGCGACACGGGTTGTGAAGGGGAAGAGTTATATAGCGACTCGGGTTGGGAAGGGGAAGAGTTATCTAGCGACAAGGGTTGGGAAGGGGAAGAGTTATGTAGCGACACGGGGTGTGAAGGGGAAGAGTTATATTAGCGACACGGGTTGTGAAGGGGAAGAGTTCTCTAGCGACACGGGTTGGGAAGGGGAAGAGTTATATAGCGACTCGGGTTGGGAAGGGGAAGAGTTATCTAGCGACACGGGTTGGGAAGGGGAAGACTTATCTAGCGACTCGGGTTGGGAAGGGGAAGAGTTATATAGCGACACGGGTTGTGAAGGGGAAGACTTATAAAGCGACTCGGGTTGGGAAGGGGAAGAGTTATCTAGCGACAAGGGTTGGGAAGGGGACGAGTTATGTAGCGACACGGGGTGTGAAGGGGAAGAGTTATATTAGCGACACGGGTTGTGAAGGGGAAGGCTTGTATAGCGACGCGGGTTCGGAAGGGGAAGAGTTATATTAGCGACACAGGTTGTGAAGGGGAGAGAGATATATAGCGACACGGGTTGGGAAGAGGAACAGATATATAGCGACACGGGTTGTGAAGGGGAAGAGCTTTATAGCGACCGGATTTCTTGCTACATTTAGATGAAAAAGTATGTATGTAGCGGTGCTCTTCGATTTCTGTACTGCGGCTACCCAACTTGCGGCTTGAATTTCAACTCTTTAGCAGTTTCAATCCCCTCATCACGGCTTCCATTAATTTAGGGAAACGCTCGTTTTCCAATTGGAACCCTGGGTTCCAAGTCGAACCCCGGAAATTTTCTTGATGAACAGATGAGTTGTGCAAATGCACTTTTTGTCCAAAGCCCATCCAAAGATGCAAAGGATATAAGGATTCAATCACTTTGGATGCTGAACATTTTGCTGCAATGTCCAGCGGCGTTGTGCATCCTGCAACCATGCGTTGACTCGCAACCAAGGCGTCCATGCCGCCTCAAGGCCAGGGATGGTGTGTTTCCTAAGAAAACCAGGGAATTAATCATAGTGCCAAGAATCTATCACCTTGTTGTCGGGTCCAGTTGGCTTGTGCTATGACTGACTGTTAGACGTGCTTTTTTTTCTGCAGGAAATTGGCTTTTGTTGAACTCGCCGCCATACTGCTTGCAGGTGTTCATGAGCTTGCGCTTCACACAAGGCAAGGAGCTGGAGCACAGGGCCATGAAAAAACAAGACTTATATTTTCCCATGTGAAGCCAAACATCGAGCCAAAATGTTGTGAAGTTTCGTCGGTCTTTGGCACGAGGCGGTCCAGTGAAGCAAGCCCAGCGCCTCCGCCAGTGGCTACGTGGTTGCCCGGTCACAAGAACTTTCAACATGTCATTGTGCCGGGGAGCAGCCTAGCTATAGACGGGCAGGTGGTCATCCCAAGCGAGTCTCAACACAACACCAGACCTTTTTGCCTTCGCTGCGCTGCCTCAGGTTTTGACGTTGAAGGGATCATCCTCAATACCCCTGCAGGCCGTCGCATCAAAGGCTTCTTGCCCGCGGGCAGTTTGAGTAGTGGGTTCTGGTCTGGTTTAGGTGTTTAGCTTGCACTGTTTGAGGTGAAATTGTCTCTCAACGGGAATTTAGGCGAAACATGGCAGCGCCTCCGCTCGGCGGACTTGTTCGTGGCCTTTGGAACCATGAACTATGCGGAGAACACTTCCTGCCCGGCCAACAGCCATCATGAGGTTGGCGAGTGGAAGAAGAGCCTTGGATGAACACCTCGGGACTCGACGTTTGGGTCTTGTATGACTGATTTGGCCTGTCCGCGAGGCAGATGCGGGAGATGAAGAAGCAGCCCATCTTCCCCATCAACATGCTTGGGCCGGAGGAGGAGTTCCAGCACAAAACCGCGAAGAAGGTTTTCAGTTCCCAAGCTGCACGTGGAGTTTGATCCTGGCAATTTCATCGCTGTAGACCACAAAGCATGTCAGACCCAAAATTTGCATGCTTAGGAAGCACCCTCTTGCAAGTCCATTGGCCGCTGGACGAGGTTCAGGCCACATGGTCAGCAGTCAGCGCCGCAAGTCGAGTTTTGCAAGCCTTGCTTGGTCCCGGCAGGTCCCACCAGAGGTTGCAAGACATCTGCTCCTTCGACTCGAAGACTTTGGGCACGCTCAAGACTGCCCAGTCTACCGTCAGGCGTGTTGCGCCCAATTATGTGAGCAGTTTTATTTAGCCCAATTGTGTTTGATCGTCTTGGCGTCACGCGCAGGAGCATCGTGGATGCAACTGCGGCATGGCCAAGATCACCACGCACAGGGCCAGCATGACCAACGCGCAAGAGCCGAGGCCTGTTCGGCTTTGCGCATGGGAAGTTTAATTATTTGGTGCAGCGCTTGGTTTGGCAAACCATTTAGAAAACTTCAAGAGTCAAACCACCTAAGAAGTAGATTTATTATATACTATATACTCACAACCAGGCTTAGGTGCTTTGGAGGCTTTACATATCTTAGTTTACAAACACAACCCAGACCTAGAGAACGTACAAAAAATAACATACAAATGAATGTCTAGGAACGTACAGTTGATAGACTGCGGATTACGTGCATATGGATTACATGCACGCACAATCACGGACACATATGTGTGTATACATGTACATCCTTGACATTTGTTTTCACATTAGCTTGCAACCCTATTGGCATATCCATTCGTGCACACATGTATTCTACATGCATAGCCACCAACTACATCTTAAACACACACATGTCGATCTACATACATGCATGCGTGCCAGTGCATCCTTGCACAGGTACATCCATCCATCCATTCATCCATACATCTGTCCATACATGGATACATGCATACATGCATGCAAACATGCATAAATATACATGCATGCATTCTTTACCTTGTCACAAAACACATCAAGTATGACCGACAGTGCGCAGCACATGCCAAGCAAACCAGACCCAGACGCCTGCAGCACATGTCAGATGAGGTCTCACAAGCTGCACGGAGACATGACACATATAACATTTACAGGGTCATCCGCAAGCATTCTCCAATCTAAGGGATGACCCTCTGTGCCTGCATCCGCAACACATGGGCAGGCTTGGCAGCAGACGATGAGCCACCCTTTCACGCTACGCCAAAGAGCGTATGTCTACAGGCCCTGGGATGGGCAATGCCGGTCTTGTGTCAATTCCCTGTCTGCATACTATGCCCATTTCATAAGAGATCCGTTGCAGTGAGTTCACACCCACTGCAGGGAGATACAACAACTCAAGAGCCCATTCCAGGAGTCTATCATTGCATAGTTTCACCACATCCTTGTTAAACAAGGCTCGTTTCACCAATAAAACATTCTTTCTCGGGCTCACGGAAACGTTTTTGGTATTACTTTAAGGCAATGTCCTGATATTTGTTTCCCCCTTTCCGTGAACCCTGGGGGGCCGGGCAGTAGAGCAAACTGGTGCTGGTACTGAAGTTGTTGATAGCTTTTTCAACGAGCCTTCGTTTCAACTGATTGTTTAATAGATTTGTTTCATTGATTGTTTGCCACGTTCAGCACCACAGTTTATTCTGCTGCCGTGGCCGGGGGGTGGAGTTAACCCAGACGAGGCGCGCCATCACAGCAACGAATGAGCCTGGATGGCCATTTGCTTGCACCAGCAAGCCAGAGATGCACCAGATCGTGGATGCAAAAGGAGAGTGCTGAAGTCCTATATATATAACTCTTCCCATTCCCAACCCGTGTCGTTAGATAACTCTTCCCCTTGAAAATTCTTCGCGAGATGTCACTTCCCCGGGCAGGCGCCAATGATCAACAATCCAGATTACAAGGGCAAGTGGTATGCCCCGAAGAGTCTGGGACTGCTCTGATCAGCCTAGGGGATGGCTCAAAAGCTCATAGGGGGACCGTTTTTGGGGATGGGTTCAAAATGATAGCAACTCCCAAAAAGGGGAACCAGAGTAAAACCCCACTATTAAATTGGTGGCAAGTTGAAGTTTCTGGCCTGTTTTTTTTTGCCGCTATAGCAAAATCCAATGACAACTTTTGGGCAGTGGTGCCAAATGCGCCAAAAGCTTGGAGGTTGATGGTTAGGTGATCTTCGATGGGATAAGTCAAAGACGCATAGAGAGGGAATCAAGCTGTCCAGCATTGGTTCAGTTTCGGCTCCTGGATTGTAATGTAGACATATTGAGTTTCCAGAAATGATATTTTCCAGGGACTTGCCTTTACCAACTCATCTTCAGGTTTCCGACTTTTCTTTCGTTGCTATACGCTCGGGGCTGAACGAACGCACCAAGGATCGACAACCCGAACTACATTGGCGAGTGGAAACCAAGGCTTTGAGTGGCGGTTGCGAGCAACTGCAGTGTCATCTTGGGATGGCGGATTGGTAAAGTTTTAAAATCACCCAATACTTGAAATACACATAAGGTACATGATCACATGGCTGGGGGTGAACATGTTGGACCCCGAAATGGAATGGTTTACCTGCTTACCTCTGAAACATGAATATTATGAATATTAATTACAAATAGACCATCCCAATACCACCGCATCTCTGGTTAGGACGGAGAAATTCGACCCAGGCCCAAGCCCTACTGTACCATTAGCATGAGCATTTCCACGAGAATTTGCAGGCAGATCGCCAATCCCGAATTCTTCGAGGATGAGCACCCTGCCTTGGACGCATTGAGGTGTCGATCTAAGCTAAAAAAAATCCTTTTTCAGGGCCCCTGCCGTTGGGATTTTTTTGGATGTTGAGCATTGCTGAGCCGCACAATGTGGGTAAAAACGGAAGGGTGCAGGGTTTAGAAGGCGCTGTGTCCCTCACTAAGATTGGGAGTTCCGGCACATATCTGTTGGTGGATGGCACCCAAGCCGAAATTCAAGTTCTTTTGAGATGATTTAGCATGTGACATACCGCGCGAGTGCATATCCGGGAATCAATCGTACAATGAGAAATCCGGGTTATCCGGGGGCACAAACGAATGGAACATATCCCATGAATTTTTTTCTAGGGGATGTTACCAGATTAGGTACTGGGCCCTTGGGAAATCTTGGGCATACTTCGGGCAGCTGAGGAATCCCTATCAGATTCCAACCATCGATTCCATTGGTATCGACATCTGGACCATGGACAAGGGCATCATCTTCGACAACATCGTGGTGGACAAGAATCCCGAGAAGGCGGTCCCCCGGTCTCGGGTTGAGCCAAGACCCTCAGTCGGCGAAGCATTGGATGGACCATGAAGTATTGATGTACCCTCCGGTAATCAAACGTGGCAATTGGAAAATCCCTATAAAAATGGAGGTTTGTAGCTGGGAAAATCCCCCTATAAATGGTTGATTTTCCATTGCCATGTTTGATTACCAGAGGGTACTACTACAATTTACTAATCACCGGTTGGTAGCTAGAAGCATTGTTTGATCTCCAACCCCCTGAAAAGATGGTGCCAGCCCTTCAGGTGGTGGACTTTGGAAAGGCGACCTTCAAAGTGCGGAGCGAAATTGAGATGAAGCAGGACTGTGACTGATCTTTTTCTGGATTGGTTTAGAAGGCAAAACTATGAACTACAAGAAAGATGCAGGTTGAAGCAGCAAGAATTGCAAGAGTGATCAATTCTTGGATTGCTTCAGTGATGCTTATCGCATTTCCCTTGTTTTGCCAGGACTAAATCATCACAGTCCCTTAAATCCCCAGCTTTTCTAGGCCTGTCACCCTGAGTCATGCTCCGGCGCTGGTGTCCGTCATCCAACATGACAGGACAAGGAGACAAGCTCCAGTAGTTGGTTCAAGGATTACTTGGACTGGGCATCTTGCTCCGCATTCTTTGCAGAAAACTGGAGGTGTCATGGGGCCAGACTGAACCAGATGGAACCCACGGCAATTTGCCTGGAGATAGTTAGTGAGTATCATGTGAGCGACACTCATTTTGGTGTAATGATTGGAGTACACGAGACAGGCCACGGGCCGAAGGACAACCGTCATAGTTGCCTGTAGGTTTACCCTCCGATCAACCCAGAGAATGACGAGACACACTTCAGAACGCCTGACACATCCACAATAGGTGACTCTTTGTGAATAGGCTGCGTTTTTCTCAAAGAATGGAGGATGGTCAGTTTGCAACCTACATGAAACCGGTGAATGCCGGAATATATTCGAAATCAGGAAGTACCAAGCCTTGGAAAAGTATAGTTTTTCAAGCCACAACTGAGGTGTTCAACAATCCTGTGCCAGTGCTGATCAGCATCGTGGTGCCTTGACTCCGATTGTTTCCAAAGTCGCAATACAACAAAGCTGGCCCCATAAGAGCCATGACAGGCGTATGGTGTATGTTATAGTAACCATATGTAACAATAGTTGTCTCTTAGAGTTGCAGTGATGTTTCTAGTTATATAACCCTATGGTAGTTGTCAAAGTCAGGGGGCCCCCGAGGTGGGGCAGGGGATGAGTATTCACCGCTACGCCAAGGTCCTGTTGAGTGGTAGTTTCCTGTTGCTTAGCGGCATAGACATTCATCCTGGGGGCGCCCTCGGCAAAGCTGTGATGGACCCATGGTGAAAATTTGAGTTGGCAAATTCGTTGATTTCCTTCCAGTCTTGATTGGAAGATCATTCAATCTCTAGTGAAGATGGAAGATTGAACAAGCAGCAAGCATGGTGTGGGATATCACTCTCTTGTTGGAAATCGCTATTTTGGGGTGCTTCCTTGACTTGAACTTTATTTTTGAAAGTGTGTATACAGGGTAAACCTTGATGAATGCTTGGCGAAAGAGCCTAAGAGCCCAGCTTGTTCAGCTTTTATTTCGGAGGAACATTACTGATTACTGTAGTACAAACCTTTTATGGAAAAAAACATCGTATTCCATACGCATTTACCGTACTCCTTTTATGTGCACTTAAGGTCAGGCGTATTCCATAGCGTTCCCATATCTTTTCCAGGGTCCCACTACATCGCCAAGGGCTAATTGATTCCTGTTGGGGTCCCAGTGGATTGAACTCCTGGGCATGTTCTATAGTCAGGATCCCTTCCATTTTGGGTACCATTTCCGAGCCATAAAAAAAGAGGAAACCACTGCAGAAGCACAAACATGCGTATTTTTCATGGCCTTGTTAAGTGTACCCTCCAAATCAACATCCCTGAAATTTTCAGCCAAGTTTTGGTGGAAACTTATCTTCCCCTTTTTGGCAGGGCCTATGTTAGTTGGGGATGTATATCCAATATTGCACTCCGGTCGAGTCCTATGATATTGTTGAGTCTTTAATAGTATTGACCAGTATTGACGATTCTGGATGATTATGGAACGTAGATGATTCATGCAATATCCGGGATATCGGCAGATCTGATTTTTGTATCATTTTGTATCGCAATTTCTTCATGATTTCAGCACCCCTCGAGGCTTTTCTGCAGAAGTCCATCTCCGCCTGCTCCGCCTGCCGCAACAGGCACTGGGTGATTTCGGGGGACCCAAGGAGACGTGACAAACGACCAAAAACGGGGATGATGTTGATGGAAATTGTGACCATCTTGGGTCAAAGCTGGGATTTGCCCAGAAAATGGCTTTTAACCGACCACATACCGGCCAAACATTTGGTGTAACCACCAGAAGGGTTTGGTTTTTGGGGCTTGCCATGTCTATATAGTCCGCAAATGTCAGCAATTGGCAGACTAGCAGATGCATTTTGTATACATAGGTTAATTCGGATTCAACCAACCCAAAATGGGGATGGACCACCCCGTCTTCAGGATAGGCAAGAACGTGGATCTTCAGAATAAATTTGGGATGTGCAGAATACCTACTGTATTACTGTAAAGAACATCCACAAGCAACTACATCGAGTGCACAAGGCTTTTAAACCATGCAGTCATTGGGTTGACCGTTCAATTTTTGTAGATTAAAGCTACAAAACTGGGATCTAATTGACAAACATGGTGATTTTGTGGCGGAAACACCACCAAGAAGCGAACTTTGACCTGCAAACATTAGATCAACATGGATGAACTGTTGTTCTAAGCGTCCGAAATGGGATGGATAGTCACCTGTTGACGTCGGAAATGTGATCCCCTGGCGCTTAACTTGCTTGAATCTCAACCCATACCTGAAGGTGAAGGATATTGAAGGATTATCAGTTTTCTTTTCAAGATTTATCAGCCCAATGTTCATTGGTTAATGACATCTTCAGTGGATTCTTGTAATGGAAAAAACTCAACTTGTTTCTTCAAATTGATGGCAACTGATCCCACACAAGTGCCACTGACAGCCGACGAGTTGGTTCTTTTTACTTGTTTAGTTGGTGGGATATCCTGGCGAGAGGCTATTTGAGGCCAGAACGCCCTTGTCATTGTGCCCAACCTGATTTTCCTGATGCTCAGCATTTTTGGCTTATTTTGAAGCAGGCTTACACATAGACTCAGAAACGTGTTTTTCCCCTCAAGATTTAGGAAGGGCATTTTTGATCCTTCAAGGGTCCCGAAATGGTGCGCAGGTGAGGGTAGCCAAAGCACGCCCAAAAGAAAGGGGCACCTCGGTCTTCTGTAAGGGCTGTGGCTGTTGCTGGAAAGTTGCTGGTCGTTTTGCTTCCACGTATACACTTGGCATCTTCGTGGGCGCAATGACAGGTATCGAGCCAACGACAGTGGAATACAGTTCCATAGTAAAGTATGGGGCAGTATAAATGCCAACCAAGCAGCAAGCATGTACAAAGCATGTACCAAACATATACCAAACATTCTGTGGATAGTTGATTCGACTTGTTGGTGTCTCGAGATTCTTTCTTTAGGTATGCCGTCCCAGGTTTGAAGAAAACAAAGTGCAGGAATGAGACAGACGTGTTGCGATGTTCATGCTATCAAAAAGCCCCACCTCCTTTTATGTTGTGTTTCATGATTATTGAATAGACATAGCAATCACTACAGTAACACGAACGAGACCAACGACACCAGCAACGGCAACATGAACAACCTCAAGAACAAGAACTGGAACAAGTGGGTAAAGAACAAACCGGAGAATAAAAACTGAGACACGAAAACAACCACCGCAACTACAACAGCAACGTTGCCAAGCAAAAACTGTTGTACCACCTGCTTCGCGTTCAGGGTACGCGAGTACAGCACCAAAGCGAGGCGCAGAGATGGCCGAGGGTGATGAACAATCTCTTCCACCCACTGATGACATGACCCACACTGACATCTGATGACCCAAACAAGTTTGTTTAATGAGAGAAATATGGTTTTTAATATGTTTTTATCAATTTTTATCGATGGGTTGTTTGATGGAATCTTAAAGCTGCAGATCACGAGTGGAAGACTTTACCCAGATCATGTTGTGGCGAGACGATCTTGGACAATATATGATATTCTGAAATTACATTAATTACTGCAATTCAAAAGCAGCACTTTTACTTATAACTGCTTTTCTTAAAGATTGGAGCTAGCAGTGGCAGCCTTGGTAAATGGTCAGCAACTTGTTCGTTGTCAGATCATTCGCATTCTTGCAGTACCTTGCAATATTGGATAACAAACTCATTGCTGGCAATATCTTTGTTTGACAGCTGAGAACATGAGTCTGACTCATGTTGGAGAAGATTGCAATACTAATGTCTATTAAATTATCACATTCTCGTTTTCTGCTCATTATCCCTCTGGCTTGCTGGGGTAGGTCCTGTTGGATCGTTATCTGTACATGTATATATGTATAAATATCCAGCTAGGAATAGTCTCACACATAGCATTAATATGTGTTTTCTGCAATATTTATACATACATGCAGACACACACACACACAGATATATATATATATATACATACATATATATACCCATATTTTTTGTATATGTGTGTGTGACACATCCAAACTTGGTGGGCCTTGGTAGCCTTCCCTGCCATCTACTCAGAACTGTCTTGACCAAAGAGATGTCCTTTCTGTGCTGCGAAGCGCCGACAGGTCCGCTTCGCCGTCTGGAAAAAAGACTGAGAAGGTGGGGGAGATCCAGCTGAGATTCTGCCCATGGTCAAGAGATTGACTGTCTCATTGGGGAAGGTCATCAATCATTCAAAAAACGGATTTATATTTTATACTTCCATTTGCACCCGTTAGAGAATCCAGTAATCCAATCGCCAAACATGAAGCTTTGGTAGGATGGAATCTTGATGAATGTGGGAAGATGGAAGTCAAGTGGCTAATGATGATCCTCGATCCAAATGGCTTTGTTTCAGGGACGTCCGGGAAGTCCACGAAATCCATTGTCATATCATGTCTTGCATAGCAATCTTCGAGCGGGTATCTACCTAATTTCTAGGCAACCCATAATCCTGCCAATGTTAAGCTGCCCAAATTAACCATCATTTGCCCACCTTTCCGATACATGCACTCCATCATGTAGCCAATGGCATGGTCTGTACCTAGTTGCATCCCCAAATCTTGGTTTTTCAGGTGGATTGTAAAACCACATACCCCGAACATCCCCGAGCAATACTGTTTTTGTCCATCCAATGGTGTTCCTTGGAACCCCCCAGTCTTGGGTGGCTATGACCATCACCTTTTATCCATAGGATGCTGGAGACGAGGCTGCGACAACATCAGAGCAGGACGCGGATTCTTTTGGGCTCACTGTAGGGACCTGGAATGGGGGTTAAAAACGAACTTTGTATCCATCAATCCCTGTTCCTTTTTCAGGATTATGAAACAACCCATCACACGGATGGATCTCAACCGGTTTTTGCCGTTCCAAGTTGTTGGCGGCCCCAGACTTGGATGCTTCGCCCTGAAGAATAACATGTGAGCCACAACAAAAGCTGGTTTTTGATTGTAAAATGGACAGGTTCAACGGGTAAATAATGGTTAAGTTACGGGTAAATAATTTATATAGGCAAATCATATTATTTTTAGGTGGTATTCATATTAACCCATCTACTGTAAATCATTTGACACAGCAACCGTTTGCCCAACAAAAAAATACAAAGGATGGTTTGCGGTAGCAGCATTGGGAAACTATCAAAACTTGGATCAAAGCGGGTCTTGTTTTTTTGGGCACAATTTGCTGATTTCGTCCCATGGTGCTTCTTGTTGTATTTTTTTTCCATCTCAGAAGCCGCAAATTCGACCATTGGACATGTGCAAGTAACTGCCATTGAGAGCTCTGACAATTCTGATGAAGTAATTAATAATTTTGAGTTGAAGTTCGCCATCTTTGTCCCTGTAACCTTCTGAGCCGTTTTTGTATCACCGTATCCATTTTCTTGTCTTTGTACAATATCAAGAGAGATGCGCCGAGTTGCCCTTTTGGGCATGCAGGGCGCAGAACATGAAAGTGAAAGTGAAAGCGAAAGTGAAAGGTCTACTGGGCAGTTTTTGAGGCCATATATCAACCATTTTGAACCAAGTACAACAATGTATAACATGGGTTTCTAGCTGTCTTGAGGTTTCACCGTTTCACCCGTCTTTCATGTATTTGTTTCTTTCCCAGCCCAGTCACAGTGTCGCAGCAGCAGCCCCGAGGACAAGAAGGAAGACTGAGTCAGAGGATTTCGACGAGACGATCTGTGCACCAAAAAAAGAGGGCCATGAAGCCTGATGGGAATCGTAAAGGGGATTATCTTCAAGTGGAAGATGGATGGCCTTACTTTTCAGGTGAATCATGATAACGCATTATCGTATCCATCCGTAGCCAGATCACTGCAAGGGTGACAAACTTCGCGAAACACCAGAATTTGTCATATTTTGGGCAGATGATGCCAGGTATTGGTATGTTTTTCTGACCAGCAATGCAGTTCTTAAACAACCACAGACCGTAGCAAGGGTTTGGCTACACTTTGCAGGATCTTAAGAAAGCGGATATCGGAAACATGAGTTTGCTATGCAGAAGACAGGGGTTTCACCCAGCAGAAATCAAGGCATGAAGCCGCTGTCCCAGAATTGGTTGAAGGGAAGCTTTACAGGACCATCCCAATATTTGGAAACTAAAAGCGTCTAAAAGGAATTGTTTCCGGTCAGGATTTCCCCTCAACCAATTCATTGAATGAACCCACCAGAGCATAGATCATAATATAGCCATTGGGATGACTTTCAAGTACAACTTACCGGAAACCCAGGTTTTTTCCTGTCAAATGTGGGATTAAACCTGGGAAATGTCCGTTTGACCTATCCAATGAAATTGCTATCAGACAACTCAAAAATGGCACTGCTCAACAGGCAGCACAGTTCACAGCGCCAGATTTTGTGCCCTGCCTGAAGTGCAGGGAATGGCTGGATCAGCGTGCGGGAACTCGAAGAACGTGGCCTTCTATTGGGTGAAGCAGAAACACCCGCAGCATGTGTTTCGTCTGAAAATGTTACTCCCCAACCTTGGATGGGTAGTTTAAATCCTCTAGGTTTTTGCTAAAAATGGAAGATCACCATAACCAGCAAAAGATTATTTTGTGTGAACTACCACCACAGGTTGACCATGTTCTGTGGGGATACCAACCTTGGAATGTGATGGGTGAAGATTATGAGCGAAACTGGAGACAAACCCATGGTTGGTTTGTTGTTGGCTTTTCGCACCAAGATTCTGTTGGGAGATATCAAAGGACTGATGCACGATGTTTCTCTTGTTCGGTTTCCATGTCACTCTGCCGGAGAATTAAGGTACCCGGCTAGGTTTAATCATATAGCCATTTCATGCCATTTCCAAAAGGATGGAAACGTGTTTCCAGGACGTGATAGAGGCATATAGATGCTATTTGATTTAGTGTAAACTATATTTCCAGGTTTCAAACTTTCGTATCTATTTTGGGGTTGCTATTGGTAGATTCGGGGAAACTTATGCCACCTCCCCCGCACTTGGCGCGCTGATTTCAGCCATTGCGCGCGCATCCGGGCTGCGCGTGAAAAACAGCAGTGGGGAAACTGCGAACCATTGCGAACCCAAAGACCAGCAGCCTGGGGAGGGTCTTCAGAAGTCAAGAAGTGAGAGGCTATGGCATTCACGAAAATATTCATCACTCTTTTCACTCTTTTGCGGAATGTCAGCACGACAGCCTACCTTCGCTAGCAGACGTGTTGACTGCCCTCTACCCCTAACGGGCACGTGCTCCTCCGNGCGGAATGTCAGCACGACAGCCTACCTTCGCTAGCAGACGTGTTGACTGCCCTCTACCCCTAACGGGCACGTGCTCCTCCGCGTCGACGTCGAAACCTCTCGCTCACAAGTCACCTTGATCTTTCTCCATGTGGATATGCGTCAAGTCCGCAGTTTTGGTGATGCAAGAAACATGTTGTCCAAACCATCTGTCCAAACGATCTGTCCTGGATTGGTCAGTTCTGACCGGCAAAGTTTTTGTCCAAAACGCAATTGCAGAACCATTGGGCGTCGCAAGCTCCAAAGGGAGTTCCACTTGGCAGGCTTTGCAAAGCTTAGTGATGTATTGGGAAAACCATCTTGCTTTACGCTGGAAAGGCACTGGTGGCTGGTCAGCGCCACCTTTCCATGTTTTGCGGGATGTATGATACCAAGGACCAAACTGAGGAATGGTTATCCATGCGTCCAAGAAAAGCTGCCACCAAGACCATCGCTGGACAGGCTTACTGGTGTCATGCAGGTCCTGGATCCAGACAAGAATTGCTTCAGTTTCAGGTATCCTATATGGCTGGGCTTGCAAAGGAAGGTCCATCGGCAAGGTCNTTACTGGTGTCATGCAGGTCCTGGATCCAGACAAGAATTGCTTCAGTTTCAGGTATCCTATATGGCTGGGCTTGCAAAGGAAGGTCCATCGGCAAGGTCCATGGGGTCATGGGCAAAGGCAAACACACTTGTTTGGTGACACGTGGCGCAGTGTCATCTTTCTGCACTTTAGTGAGGCACTCTATACCTATGGAAACCAACATTTTATGCATCCCATTCCGCAAAGTGCGCATGGAGTCAAGAGCACGGCAAGCTTGGTGCCAGCAGTGCATGAGGGCCGGCTGTGCCTGGAACGCTGTGCTCGCCAGGGCATCCGCAGATTCGTTTCCCGCAAAACACCATCTCTCTGCCGCTGATGTGGAAAGCAAAACCTTCTGGTGACTAGCTACTTTGAACACACCACGGCACAAATGCGCAACCTGGCGGAACTCATCGGCAAGCTTATTGAGCAGGTCATGGTTAGCTGACTTTCTACCCCATAGCTTACATGGGTTGGTAATGAGCTGTTGGACAACAGAAACCACTCTTTGGTTGTCTGACCACAAACAAAAGGGCTGTCCCTGGAGTGCTGCCGCATAAACAGCTGCTGCAGCAGCGGTGAGCTCAGCACGTATTATGGTTTGGTGTCTACCAGGCAAGCACCCTGAGGCAACTGGTTGGAAAGTCCACATGTCATGAGGAGTGCATTTGGTTACACCCCAGNTACCAGGCAAGCACCCTGAGGCAACTGGTTGGAAAGTCCACATGTCATGAGGAGTGCATTTGGTTACACCCCAGCTGCATAACCTCGCAAACCTGTCTGTAGGGCGCAGGCAGCACCCGTCAGTGAAAAGGTGCACAGGAGAAGAGACCGTGGTAACTGGGTCAGACTCAGTCAACACAAGGCAATCGTGGAACTCTGGCAGTTGGGTTAAAAGCGATCGGAGCTCTCTGACTTTTGCTGGCAGTGGAAACCATCCCTGCAAGTATGTCGCAGGAGTCATCTGCAGTATTTCTGCTTGCTGGGCTTCTGACAGATGAGTGCGGCACTGTGTCAATGCTGTGCACTGCCAATTACGATGGAAAAGAGAATCTTCCTCCAAACACAATCGGCAACAAGTGTCGCCAGGAGTATCTCTATACTTCAAGTGGTCCGCAGTATAGAAAGTCCCATTCATGGCACTGCGNAGAATCTTCCTCCAAACACAATCGGCAACAAGTGTCGCCAGGAGTATCTCTATACTTCAAGTGGTCCGCAGTATAGAAAGTCCCATTCATGGCACTGCGCAGGATGGCTTTATCACGCTGGTGGGTTGGCAAACTTTCAGTGGAAAAACTCGCNCTTCAAGTGGTCCGCAGTATAGAAAGTCCCATTCATGGCACTGCGCAGGATGGCTTTATCACGCTGGTGGGTTGGCAAACTTTCAGTGGAAAAACTCGCGTCACATGTAGCTAATCCAGCAAAAGTATCACGAGAAGAACACTCGCATGCCACTTTGTATCTCCATGCCTCTGCGGCTCTAATTGCCAGTTCTTGGATCGGGGAGTCCCACAAGTCAACTGGGCCACCCCAAACATCACGAAAAAATCCTGCGCTATCCCATTTGCGATGGGTCTGCGCCGCCAGCCTTGAGAACTGGGGAGAGCATTGTTCTGGAGTCATGTAATGCCTACACTGCAAAATGGTGGTCCACATGGCATAAAAACCTGGGTCTGCACTAGGGTACTCAAATAGGCTCAAGTGGATAGGGGGAGAGCAGCCTGGTTTGTGTTCCCCCAATGCACGCATGAGGGCAGTGCGCATGTCCTCATACCAAGGGTCTCCCAAATGTGCAGAGCAGATGCCATGAAGCATATTTGGCCAGGCTACTGACTTTGCTGCTCGCAGTTTTTGTGCATAGGGCGCGGGTGACAGCGCAAGGGACTTCCACCGGTCTTTAAAACTTTCAATTTTCTGGGTAATAGTGAAATTGGTGGCAACTCTGTTGTATTGGATGTGGGCTCCAATGTCACGNAACACACTACGGCACAAATGCGCAACCTGGCGGAACTCATCGGCAAGCTTATTGAGCAGGTCATGGTTAGCTGACTTTCGACCCCAAAGCTTACATGGGTTGGTAATGAGCTGTTGGACAACTGAAACCACTCTTTGGTTGTCTGACCACAAACAAAAGGGCTGTCCCTGAAGTGCTGCCGCATAAACAGCTGCTGCAGCAGCGGTGAGTTCAGCACGTATTATGGTTTGGTGTCTACCAGGCAAGCACCCTGAGGCAACTGGTTGGAAAGTCCACATGTCATGAGGAGTGCATTTGGTTACACCCCAGNTCAGCACGTATTATGGTTTGGTGTCTACCAGGCAAGCACCCTGAGGCAACTGGTTGGAAAGTCCACATGTCATGAGGAGTGCATTTGGTTACACCCCAGCTGCATAACCTCGCAAACCTGTTTGTAGGGCGCAGGCAGCACCCGTCAGTGAAAAGGTGCACAGGAGAAGAGACCGTGGTAACTGGGTCGGACTCAGTCAAAACAAGGCAATCGTGGAACTCTGGCAGTTGGGTCAAAAGCGATCTGAGCTCTCTGACTTTTGCTGGCAGTGGAAACCATACCTGCAAGTATGTCGCAGGAGTCATCTGCTGTAGTTCCGCTTGCTGGGCTTCTGACAGATGAGTGCGGCACTGTGTCAATGCTGTGCACTGCCAATTACGATGGAAAATAGAATCTTCCTCCAAACACAATCGGCAACAAGTGTCGCCAGGAGTATCTCTATACTTCAAGTGGTCCGCAGTATAGAAAGTCCCATTCATGGCACTGCGCAGGATGGCTTTATCACGCTGGTGGGTTGGCAAACTTTCAGTGGAAAAACTCGCATCACATGTCGCTAATCCAGCAAAAGTATCACGAGAAGAACACTCGCATGCCGCTTTGTATCTCCATGCCTCTGCGGCTCGAATTGCCAGTTCTTGGATCGGGGAGTCCCACAAGTCAACTGGGCCACCCCAAACATCACGAAAAAATCCCGCGCTATCCCATGACCAGAAAACTTTGGAAAGTCGGTGCAAAACAACTGAACAGGGACCTACCTCAGGCCTTTTGCGATGGGTCTGTGCCGCCAGCCTTGAGAACTGGGGAGAACATTGTTCAGGAGTCATGTAATGCCTACACTGCAAAATGGTGGCCCACATGGCATAAAAACCTGGGTCTGCACTAGGGTACTCAAAAAGGCTCAAGTGGATAGGGGGAGAACAGCCTGGTTTGTGTTCCCCCAATGCACGCATGAGGGCAGTGCGCATGTCCTCATACCAAGGGTCTCCCAAATGTGCAGAGCAGATGCCATGAAGCATGTTAGGCCAGGCTACTGACTTGGCTGCCCGCAATTTTTGTGCATAGGGCGCTGGTGACAACGCAAGGGACTTCCACCGGTCTTTAAAACTTTCAATTTTCTGGGTAATAGTGAAATTGGTGGCAACTCTGTTGTATTGGATGTGGGCTCCAATGTCACGNCGCAAGGGACTTCCACCGGTCTTTAAAACTTTCAATTTTCTGGGTAATAGTGAAATTGGTGGCAACTCTGTTGTATTGGATGTGGGCTCCAATGTCACGTGCTGCAGTCTTCACTTGGTACCCCTGTTGGAGGAAAATTTTTCTGAAGGACCCTTCAGTGGACCAAAGGTAGGTTTTCTTTTTGTCCACCTGCAAGTCTAGTAGTGAAAGGGCTTCTTCAAGGATTTGGGTGCCTCGCAACAAAGCATGGGGGTCGCAGGAAAAAAGCTCCAAATTGTCGACAAAAGAAATCAACCTTGCCTCAGGAATCTTTCGCATCATCCACTGAGATAGGAACTCATTGATGGCGACCATCCCCACAACACTGAGGGAGTCTCCTTCAGCACAGCCTGTTGTGGACTTCAGAGGTTGGCTGACTGAGCCTCTAATGGAGAAACGACGCTCCATCAAGCTGAGTGCTTGATGCCAGGCATGTAAAACTTGCGGCGCTGCTCCCATGTGCCTCAAAATGCCAAAAATTGGCAGCCTTGGCAGGTGATTAAAGCACTTGATGATGTCCAGAACGGCACCATTGGTAGAGAACCCATTGGCCAAGTTGGCCTCGATTTCTTGCTGGAGTGTCATCCACATGTTAGTGGTGCATCTATGTGGCAAGTTGCCAAAACTGTAGCTTGAAACGTCAGGCAGGAGATGCCCGAGCAGGTCCTTGGCGCGTATGGACGCCCAGTTGCGGTAAATCAAGGAGAAAATGGTAATGGGTCTGTACCCTGTGACTGCAGCTGGTTGCTCATGCTTTTCAAGACTGTGGACTATACCTGTGAGCCACTGACGCGGCCACTGCATTTTGCCAAGTTCGACTTGGTGAAGGATTTGCAGGATGGCTTGTGTCAAATCACTGGGCAACATGAGGAGGTCTTGTCTAGTCCAGCCATCTGGTCCCTGGGCTGATCGCTTCTTCTTCGCCTTCAAGGCGTGGATCCAGCGTTCCTCAGTGATGGGCACGTATGGTTGTTCAGGACCGGGCGGCTTGGCAAGCTGAAAGAAAGAAATCAACGGTTCCCATTGTTCGCTAGGGACATGCAGGTGGCGGTCCCATCGTTTCTGCCACTCACTTTGGAAACGTTGAAACATCTCTTCCAACTGTCCTATGAACTTCTCTTGCCGTACGTGCTGGCCAACTGCAAACCCTTCGACTGATTCAAGCCACATCTTGTCTTCGCATGCAACAATGGGCACAAAAGGCCATGCATTACCAATCAATTCTCCTGGTTCAAACTGGGTGGCAGAGTCTAAGGTGATGGAGCATTCAGCGTCATCAACATCGACAATTCGTGCCTGCATCACATCCTGCAGGATGCAAACTGGAGAGACAGCTGGTTTTGCAAAGTCTTTGNGTGATGGAGCATTCAGCGTCATCAACATCGACAATTCGTGCCTGCATCACATCCTGCAGGATGCAAACTGGAGAGACAGCTGGTTTTGCAAAGTCTTTGAAAACTTTGTTTGGAAACAACACTCTGTTGTGTTTGGCCTTGATGACCAATTCGGTTTGCAACAACTGTTCAAAGCGTCTTACCTCCGCAAGGACGGGTCAGGCTGATTGCATTCAGATCTTCTTCACTCGGCAGGTCAGTAGGCAACTTTTGTGGGGCATTCGCAAGCTTACATGGCAGGTGCAGCCACCACCTAGCAAAACCGGAAAACCCCTGAGCACGGTGCACTGCTCTCCATTCCCTAGTGGCATGTACAAACTGGTTGTTGTTCCAAGGCTTGGAGCGATACAATCGGGCAAGAGATTCCAACCTACGTACTTGGGTAAACCATCTCTGGTGTTGAAGGCTATGCCCTTGGAAGGTCGGTTGTTGGTCACCGGCTCTGCCAGGTTTGAAGGGTTTGGAATGGCCCAACATTTTGTGTGTTTCCATAGTTTGACACCTGCCTCTTTGGTGAGGAAGCAAACCTGACTTGGACTGTTTCGCCATGTGGCGGTGTACTCGATCTTCAAATTCCTGGGCAATGCTGCGACAGTTGTCGTTGGCACTGGCTTGGTTGGAAAGTTGAAAGGTCTCTGAGGGCAGGCTACCTGGAAAGTCATCCCATTGGATTGGCATGGGTTTGCGCCAGTGGTAAACATGGGGGCACTGGCCAAACGGTTCAAAATGGGCAAGTAGAACCCCATGGTCGGGGAAAACGTGGTTTACAACTTCGGCTTTCTTAAACACCTGGACAAGCTCAGGGGATAACCATATGAAGTCCTTAGTGCTGCTCTGTTTGCAGGTCTTTTCAATTTCCCCCCGGAACCGCTCCTGATGTAAGGATTGCGCTTCCCGCCAACCAAGTTTTTCCCATATTTGGGGCTGTTGCAGGATACCACTCACCTGATTAAAATCACCCATGATGAACCTGGGTCCTTTGAGATTTTGGACTATATGTGTTGTAGCCACTTCCAGCAACGAATCAGTGGCTTGGCGTACTTCGGCAGAGTATGCTTTGTGTGCAAAACCGTACACAACGGCCCCATGGACCCAGGTGTTGTTGCACAAAAACGTGCCCAGAGAGCATCTGGCTTGGTTCCAAACTTCATCAGGACAGTGCATTTGGATCTTACGGCTTGGAGCATTGGACAGAAAGGCAGTGCCTACATGGGTACCACCAACAGCGGTCATGGCTTGTGAGCGAAAAGGTGCCGGCGCACCGTGAAGGAGTGATAAACTTTTATTGGCAAACAGGAGTTCAGTTTTGAACTTTCGAATCCCCATAGCAGAAAGATGTGTTTCACAAATACCCCAAATCACATTGGGTTCGGTCGGCAGTTGCGAAAAACAGGTCGCCTTGCGCAACAAACCAGTTGGGTTTACTGCACCTAATGTCAACCCCGAGAAAGATTGTGGGCCAGGATTCTGGGCCTCGCCAACTCTAATTATGGTCTGAGTCAAAATNTGCACCTAATGTCAACCCCGAGAAAGATTGTGGGCCAGGATTCTGGGCCTCGCCAACTCTAATTATGGTCTGAGTCAAAATGATTGCTCGGATGGCAACTACAGAGACCTTGGCTTGCATAGTCTGGCTAAGATACCATTGTCACTCGGCCGCAGTTTTCGGCCTTTTGTTGGTCAAAAGGGCTTCGATGCGGCTCATTTGTTCTTCCATCTTCTGGTCCAGCAAGGTTTTCATGGTGTTTTCTTGCTGGTCGGCCTGGCTTTTCAAAGCTTGGACCTGGTGAGCAACCTGCGTGTTATGGGTGAGCTGCTGCTGCTTGAATGAGGTCATGGATGTGGTCAACTGGGTGAGATTTTCTGTCAGAGTGTTGACTTGGCTTTCGAGGCTGCTCACTCGCTGATCAACTTCTCCATCCATCGCTGCATCTTCATTCTTCAGGGCAGGCAGGCTGTCATGCAAAGATGCTCGAAGGCGTTTCTCAACGTTGTTTTCCATCGCTGCCAATTGGCTTGGAGAAATGGAATGCTGCTTGCTTGGCTGATTCCGGTACGCTCCCGCCCAAGGGTCATTGATCTGCAGGGGATCCTGCGACGGCTGATCTCCATTCATGCTGGTGAAAGGCGCTGCAGTGGCTGACAGGTGGCGCAATGTTCGTGCCGATGCAACTGGGACACCTTCCTTGGATGCTGCTTGCTGTTTGTGAGTTGGCACTTCGCTGATCAACACGTCACCGTGTTGCATTGTGAAGANTGGTCAACTGGGTGAGATTTTCTGTCAAAGTGTTGACTTGGCTTTCGAGGCTGCTCACTCGCTGATCAACTTCTCCATCCATCGCTGCATCTTCATTCTTGAGGGCAGGCAGGCTGTCATGCAAAGATGCTCGAAGGCGTTTCTCAACGTTGTTTTCCATTGCTGCCAATTGGCTTGGAGAAATGGAATGCTGCTTGCTTGGCTGATTTCGGTAGGCTCCCGCCCAAGGGTCATTGATCTGCAGGGGATCCTGCGATGGCTGATCTCCATTCATGCTGGTGAAGGGCGCTGCAGTGGCTGACAGGTGGCGCAATGTCCGTGCCGATGCAACTGGGACACCTTCCTTGGATGCTGCTTGCTGTTTGTGAGTTGGCACTTCGCTGATCAACACGTCACCGTGTTGCATTGTGAAGATGTAGAAACTTGGTTGCTCAGTTGCATGTGCGACCCACACCAACCCTGCACGATCGGGAGTCAATCCTTGAGTATGGGACGGTCTGGCATTCCATCCCCATGTGTCAAAGACCTTTTGGATGGACTGGCGAGTGCTGCCAAATGGTAGCGGAGCAATCTTGAAAGTTTTGGTGAGCGCTCCATCCAAGTATGCAACATCAGGTCGATGCTGGTTGTGCACCTCTTGCGCATGATCAATGGATGTCCTGAGGCCAAAGCGATCTCCGCTTCTTGCTATGTGTGTGCATGGCTTTGTGGCTTTCTTGGCAATCACTGCATCATGAAAACATTGCCTGGGCAACCATATCACCCTATGGTGAGGGCAAGGAGCTCTACCATGTTGCGTTCTCGGCCCGAGATACAAGCCATCTTTGCTGTTGAACTCCATCAATGCTTCCACACAAACAGTTTTAACCCTGATCACTACAGAGAAAAGGTCAGAGTCACACGGCTTCATCTTTTGATACTGCTTGCTAAGGTGCTGGCGATCCCACACTTCCAAAAGGTCTCCGGAACGAATGGATGCAAAGTGCTCCAAATCCAGCAGGGCCTTCACTGGCTTGGATTCCATGGATTTCCAGGGGATGGTGCACTGGTCTTTGTACAAAACCACACGCAGTACCGTTGTGTCAACTTGGTCAATCATCGTGGGATCGGACGGCAAAACACGTGTGACTTGCTGCTGTCCCAATTGTAGTAATGCTGCTGTCAAGATCATCGGTTCTCGGGTTTCCGGGCAAGAAGCAGGAAAGCGAATGATCTGGTGGTTGGAAGGCAAAGACGGATCTTGGAACTCTAATACAAGCATGGCTACTCCCTCTGCACTAAGGGGCTTCTGCAGATTGAAAAACGGTGCTGCATCTTGAATGTTGACAACTGCAATGCCACGCTGGTTCAGCTGCAACTGGTGCAGGGTGATTTGTTTCAGCGGTGTTCCATCCTGTTGTTGGAATATTGCTTCTGGAATCTGGACCTGGGCAGCTTGTGGCGCAATCCAAGATGTCTTTGTGGCTTTGTTGGTCTGTTTATTCTTGCGGCTACCCATTGGCTTACCGGCATTCAATCTTGCTGTGATCTGTGCTTGGAGTTCTTCTGCAAGGACAAGCTTGATGGGAGGTTGATGGGCTGACGCTTTCGCTTTCAAATCTGCCCATGGACGTGGCGATCCCAATGTCTGTTTGATGGATGCACTACCAAGTGATTGCACGAGATAATTAGACAAGGAAGCAGTTCTCTCCGGCTTGACTCCATGCTGTTGCAAAAGTGAAGACAGGTCTGCTGTGAGCTGGTCATTCATACCCCCAAATTGCAGCTGAGCGCAAGGGAGCAAAGCTTGATCTTTGTTGATCAGGTGCTGGGCAAACATCGCACGCCATTTGATGGCTTCGCTTGTGGTCATGGGCATGTTTCTGGATTCTTTCAGCTCTTGGGTCATGATCCATGCAATGGTCTGGAAACCACAGTCTGCCGGGAACTGTTCCACAGGGACTTTGTAGTGGAAATGGAAAACATTGCCGAATGCGGCTTCTGCAAGTTGTTGCACTAAAGAAAGTTCAGGCAATGTGGTGGTCAAGTGAATGATGNAACTTGGTCAATCATCGTGGGATCGGACGGCAAAACACGTGTGACTTGCTGCTGTCCCAATTGTAGTAATGCTGCTGTCAAGATCATCGGTTCTTGGGTTTCCGGGCAAGAAGCTGGAAAGCGAATGATCTGGTGGTTGGAAGGCAAAGACGGATCTTGAAACTCTAATACAAGCATGGCCACTCCCTCTGCACTAAGGGGCTTCTGCAGATTGAAAAACGGTGCTGCATCTTGAATGTTGACAACTGCAATGCCACACTGCTTCAGCTGCAACTGGTGCAGGGTGATTTGTTTCAGCGGTGTTCCATCCTGTTGTTGGAATATTGCTTCTGGAATCTGGACCTGTGCAGCTTGTGGCGCAATCCAAGATGTCTTTGTGGCTTTGTTGGTCTGTTTATTCTTGCGGCTACCCATTGGCTTACCGGCATTCAATCGCGCTGTGATCTGTGCTTGGAGTTCTTCTGCAAGAACAAGCTTGATGGGAGGTTGATGGGCTGACGCTTTCGCTTTCAAATCTGCCCATGGACGTGGCGATCCCAATGTCTGTTTGATGGATGCACTACCAAGTNACAAGCTTGATGGGAGGTTGATGGGCTGACGCTTTCGCTTTCAAATCTGCCCATGGACGTGGCGATCCCAATGTCTGTTTGATGGATGCACTACCAAGTGATTGCACGAGATAATTAGACAAGGAAGCAGTTCTCTCCGGCTTGACTCCATGCTGTTGCAAAAGTGANCAATGTCTGTTTGATGGATGCACTACCAAGTGATTGCACGAGATAATTAGACAAGGAAGCAGTTCTCTCCGGCTTGACTCCATGCTGTTGCAAAAGTGAGGACAGGTCTGCTGTGAGCTGGTCATTCATACCCCAAATTGCAGCTGAGCGCAAGGGAGCAAAGCTTGATCTTTGTTGATCAGGTGCTGGGCAAACATCGCACGCCATTTGATGGCTTCACTTGTGGACATGGGCATGTTTCTGGATTCTTTCAGCTCTTGGGTCATGATCCATGCAATGGTTTGGAAACCACAGTCTGCCGGGAACTGCCCTACGGGGACTTTGTAGTGGAAATGGAAAACATTGCCGAATGCGGCTTCTGCAAGTTGTTGCACTAAAGAAAGTTCAGGCAATGTGGTGGTCAAGTGAATGATGNGGGACTTTGTAGTGGAAATGGAAAACATTGCCGAATGCGGCTTCTGCAAGTTGTTGCACTAAAGAAAGTTCAGGCAATGTGGTGGTCAAGTGAATGATGTCCTTGGCAAATCTGGCAGAAATTGGGAACCAATGGTCTTCACGCAGGCAAGCAGTGTGAAGGACTACGTCTTCGGATTCAGTCGTCTTTCGATCAATGCCAAGTGCCAGCCAGGTTTCAAAGGCTGCTGAGTCATCTTCTGTTCCTGTCAGGAGGAGCGGTGGTGTGGTGTTTGACAAGTTCGGTTGGCCTATCATCTGAAGATAAAATGCCATTTCATCAGTTGCTACCCACGCCAGCTGACTCCACAAAGCATCTTGGCGGTTCATGTGTCTGACTTCAGGCAGCTTGGGTGCATGGGCACGGCTCCCGTTCTCAAAGAAGACAATTTGGTGCGGTTGGAGTTCGGTGTACACTGGCAAAAAGGCTCCCATGGCATCAAGTGCACGAACTGGATCTGGCAGGTCAAGAAGCTGCTTTTCGGCCATGGCCAACTGTCCAACAGTGGTTCCTTTGGAAACAATGACTTTGTGCAAAGGGTCGGGCACATGGCCTACCCACACTGTGAATGTAGGCTGGGCATGGGCACTTGGTGCCGGCGCTGCAGGAGAGGATGTGGTGNATGACTTTGTGCAAAGGGTCGGGCACATGGCCTACCCACACTGTGAATGTAGGCTGGGCATGGGCACTTGGTGCCGGCGCTGCAGGAGAGGATGTGGTGTTCACAACCTGGTCATGAGTCTTCGACTCTTCTTTACTTGAGAGATCAGTGTTGGCAATGGCAGTAGAATTGATCTCATGGCTTTCGATAGCTGATCTGAGTCGTTTGGAGTCAGCCTGGTGTGCAGCCTCAAAGGGCCTCTTTTTCGCAGCAAATTGGTGCATTCCACCATGGCGGTCATATGCAGGCTTGGTGGCTTCGCTGGCAGCGTTGGGAATGGCATACTCTGGTTTGTTGCGGGCAACAATCCAAGGGTCATGGTCGAGGAACGGATCACGGGGAGGTTGCAACATGTCAGGTGGGCATGTTGTTTTGGTGAACAGGCTGGCATGCATCAGTTTGGCTTGGCCAAGGACAACATCCTTGTTGGTGCCTTCCGCAAGTGATCTGTGTGAGCTGACATGTGGTGGCTTGGACTCACAAATCTCGGGTGCATGCGGAATGTCAACACTACACTTTCCTACCTGTGGCACGGAATGAAGTGGCACTGAATGAAGACCAAGTGGCTTCAGGGCATCCAACTGTTTGGAATCGTGTGCTTCAGTTGAACCGTTCTCAAGGCACTTCCCTGTGATTGCAATCTCTGTGGCATGGCCAGTGTGCTTGGCTACAAAAGTGGCCTGGTCAGGAGAAACTCTAGCTGGCTCTGTTGCGGATGAACGGATGTCGGATGCAACCCTTCCTACCCCTGCCTCGGATGTTGGAGAAACGGATGCAGGTCTGTCAAGACCCTCCTCGATTGGCATAGGCACGGATGCAACCCTGTCTACCCCTGCCTCGGATGCAAACGGCACGGATGCAACCCTACCTGCTCCTACTGCAGACGGATGCTCGGATGCAACCCTGTGTGGCCCCACCTCGAGTGTTGAAGGTACGTGTGCAACACTTCCTACCCCTGCCTCGGATGCAATGGGTACGGATGCAACCCTTCCTACCCCCGCCTCGAATGTGGAAAGCTCGGATGCAACCCTTCCTAGCCCTGCCTCGGATGCAACATCGCTTGGGTTCGTCGGATGCACGGATGCAACCCTTCCTACNTGTGGAAAGCTCGGATGCAACCCTTCCTAGCCCTGCCTCGGATGCAACATCGCTTGGGTTCGTCGGATGCACGGATGCAACCCTTCCTACCCCAGCCACAGATGATGTGGAAACGGATGCAACCCTTCCTACCCCTGCCTCGGTTGAACACAACTGAAAGGTCTGCTCTTCGCTTTGGCAAAGTGGTTCACGAAGGGCCGAAGGGCAAAAGGCCTCGGTTGCATGTGCATGGATCGAGAAATTTGGTGTCAAGCATGGTGTGGCATCCTCACATTCATTGACATCAAAATGACTGTTGGATGATCCATGAAGGTTCATGTGTGAATCACTTGTCGCATGATGGGTCTCAGGTTCCAAAACACGTAGCAAATCAGCTGATGATGGCATTCCAAAGTCATCCCAGTGTTCATGAGCAGTCTCTGTGGTCAAAGCCCTAGCAACCTCACTCGGTGTGCTGTGTTCACCTGCGGTGGTGGCATGGTCCATCGGCGGATGTTCTGAGATGGTCTGAGGGCGGATGCTGGCCAATTGATGGCTGACATACTCATCGATGTCGTCCTGGTGGATGTTGGTCAAAGGGCGATCCAGACGAGACAACTCCCGTTCGAACAGAACAGTAGANGGCCAATTGATGGCTGACATACTCATCGATGTCGTCCTGGTGGATGTTGGTCAAAGGGCGATCCAGACGAGACAACTCCCGTTCGAACAGAACAGTAGAGCGATTGGGCATGAAATGAGGCCACACAACAGAGCGGGCGACAAGCAGCTCCTGGCAAATTCGTGCAATGACATGCCTTGGTGGGTCCACTGAGATGGGAAATCCTTGTTTCATCAGCTGGTAAACCACATTTGAATACACCCAGGCCCCTTGAAGTGGAGAAGCCATCTGACCCACCCCTGCCAAAAGGAACTTCAGAGAAAAAGCCACGTCATTTTGCAAATACCTCGGGTCTAAGGCGTTCAACATCGCAACTTCCTGGGGGTGTGGATGTCGGAGTCCATGATACCATTCAGACCCTGATTTCACCATGGTGCCAAGGGGAATGAGTACCCCATACAATCCTTTCTTCTCAAGTCTGGTCAACGAAAACCCTTGCTGCCTACACCCACAATGGCACGGGCCCAACTGTGAACCCCAGGAATGAGTTGCAGTAGGCATAGCTTTGGCTGTGTTGATGATGCTACTGGCAATCCCTTGCGGCTGCTGGTGAAAATGATGAAGCTCATAGTGGCTCAGATTGAGCTGTTGGCATTCCTCAGGCGGCAGGTGTGGGTGAATCTGCATGAGGTGCATGATTGATGGAATGAAATCCATTTGGGGCATGTCAGGAATGTCTGAAAGACCTAACATCGGCATGGAAAGGCAAGCCCACCATCGTGTTCGAAAAGAAGGCCACGTGTGATGCAACATCAGAATGTTCTGATGAAGTTCATATCCGGTCTGCTGAACAAACTCCTGCAAAATTGATTGGACCCAATGTGATTCACGTGCCTCCTTGGTGCACGCAATGGTGATGAAAGGGCTACGCAAAAAGTACCCCAACTTCAACAAAGCCGGCAATGATTTGCTACGTGGGTCATCTGATTCCCTCTGGTCTCCAAGTGCACTGAAAGGCTGACATGCAATGCCAGCGTTGACTGGCATTGGGAAACCCTCTGTGACATCTGCTATTTGCTTGATGGTCTGTGGGTCATCTATGTCCCCATGAATGGTGGGCGCAATGTTTTTACGGTCAATCCATTCAGCAAACTTCACGTTGTAATCGACAAAACAAGCTGGTGAGGCATTGCAAAAGGGAAGGCCAGTGCCTACTGCACCTATACCTGAGCATACCTCGATGATCTTGTCGAAATTGCACAAGTCAACACTCGAATGCTGAATGAGATGGGTCGCATCGCATGCTGAAATCCAGGGGCGTCTACCTCCATGATTCACCTGTCCATTGAGAACTGTGAAAGTGGTCTTTCCTATTTCAAGAGGCAGGTCAGTGATGAAAATCTGCTGGTGGATGGCAGTTCTACACACGTGATGTCCTGGACAACGAATGATATCTTCTGCCAGCACCGACAACTGTTTCCCATCTTTAGTCATCTGCAGTTTCTTCTCCAAGTCCAGAAAAGGAATCCCCATGGCGAAAGAAAACACGGAATGTCGAGTCAACCCCAAGTTTTGGTCAGGCCGGTTCAACCACTGGGAGGTACTTGGGCCAGAACTGAAAATATTCATCACTGAATTAAGGGCAAGATATTGTGGAGATGGTACAACTGCATGTAGGTGTCACTGCACGTTTTTTCCCGGTCGCACGCAACAAATCAAGCATCAGTCATGACAATCCCGCTCTCTCAAGCATTTGCGACCTACAAGCTAGTAACACTTTATATAGATGACAGCCTCATTCTCATCTCATTATCATCTCATTCTCATTTCCCTAGCATCAGCATAGGAGTTCTTGCTTTTAGAACAATGGTGCCACTTCTACACTTCTCGAAGGCTTGCATCTAAGGCTCCCCAGTTTCGCGGCTCGCCAGCAAAAAAGGCCGCTGCAGTGGGATCAAGGTAGAGGGCAGGGCCCTATTTTGGGAATAAAGAAACTATTCCAACCTTTGTTTCACCAGCAAGCACGACACAGCCTTTCTTCTTCTGGGGGTGTTTACTCCTAGATGTTCTTAGCATTAAACCACTCACTCCTACCCAATTCCGATCCATAACCATCTGGCTAGATCCATGTGGTAGAAAGGGGATGACATATGAATCAATGAGGCCCATTTGACCCTTTGTTAGTGATGGTTAGGGCCAGTTAGTCAGCAGGTCTGATGAGGAATGGGCTTGCAAGCTGGGGTTGCTGGAAGGTTGGCTCAAGAGTTGGACAATCTCACTGCGAAAAAGGTCCAAAATCCATCAAACTCCCGCTATGCCTGAGGGAACACCTTCAGCCAACAAAAAAGAGTCTTAGCAAACCAAACTGATGGTTCTAAGATCACTTGAAAATCATAATCATCAGTCAGAAACAACATGTTTTGACATCAGATATATCGGTTGCAGCTATTTCCTAAGACTGAGGGATCCAAGCTGATCAGAGTGGCCCCAGCTGGACGCTTGAAACGCCCAAAACTTTCGCGCCTTGCGGCGTGCTGCCCGTGCTGCGATGAACAACAATGATTTCCAGCGGTTGCTGACCACCAATGACAGGCTGCCAGCGGCTGCCCAATGGACCGCTGTGCTATTGGTGATATATTTAGAGCTAGATTTTGACGAAGATATCCATATCTATCCATATCCATATATTGACATGCGGATGGGCTGAACGTGAGAGAAGGAAAACTTAGGTTTTCAGGCGTGGAAACGGAACATAGGTGCTTCACCATCCGTATAGTATTTGGCTTCTACCCTGTTGGGCAGTGCCCGAAGAATTTCAATTCAGCATACGCAGCATCTCAAGTGGATAAGCAAGTGGATATGCAAAGAACCTTGACTCCTGTGTCAAACAATTGTAATTAGTTTGATTTGGGCACACGTAGTCATACTTCACATTCGCACATCTATATGTGTGCGTACATGCATGTTCTTATGTGATTATATACATGTTATGCACCAGATATGAGATATGCATGCGCGTTTTTTTCAGTTGACGGAGGCCTTAGATTTTTTTCCACACACACATTTGGGGAGCATTTTAGGGAAGAGTCGTGGTGGTACGGGTTCTTTTTTCGTTGAGTGGTTCAATGATTTTCATTCAAGATCCTTCCCATGCTATCCTTTATCAAGATTTTGGCAGGTTGTTGCAAAGATTGTTTCAAGATGTCCCGGGTTTTCTCCATTTCAGTATGGAATTTCCAAGATTTTCCAAGATTTTTCTCAGTTTGTTCGAACAAAAATCCAGATCTTTCGCCAAAACAACCGAGAGTTCCGCCAGGGAGCTGGTGCAGCAGTTGACCTCGCGCAAGAAGCCGGGAGGTGCCAGCCCGCTGCTGTTTGGCTCGGGTTGGGCTATGGGACGAGCAGTCTGTGTTTTATCAAAGGGGTATCAGAATCATTGAAATAGATGGTTAAGCCATTGAAATAGCTGGCTAAGCCATGAAAATAATTAGATGGTTAACCCGTTAACCCATGAAAATAGATGGTTAACCCACCACTTTAAGTCATGTTTGATTGGAATACCCCCATTTTTTTATTGAAGGGTCATTGTCTATCAAGCGGCATGTGCATCCAAGTATTCGTGAAATAAAATCTCATGATCCCATCCCCCCCATTCTGAAATAATGACTCCTAAACGAAACCATGTTTTTACTACTGGATTTCTTCATGACCTGAGGGCCTAGTGAATGCACATTTCTTTGCAGGCGCTGGGAAGGGTGGAAAAGGCCAAGGCAAGGGCAAAGATGACAAAGCCATCGCGCGCATCGCGTTGCTCGGAGTTATCAACCTGTCCGCTTGGGGTAGTTCAAGATGTACACAGGCCCTTAAATCAAATGAAGCCAATGCCGGCATCAATGCATGTAACTGCATTTTATCAGGTATACATGGAGGGTATTATTGGGTCTAGGTGGACTCAAGTGGAAGAACTACTGATATTATTGTTATTGTTTCATTCACCTTCTTTTTCGATTCCCTGTATGGGCCAGGCAAAGCGCTGGATGCGGTCTGACTTGAAACAACAAACGGCCTGTCCTCATCTGGCACCACCCAAAAAGATGGAGAAGTGAAATCCTTCTAGAATGTGGTACATCAATCTTCTATCCTTTTGGGGGTTACTACAAGGTTCGATTTAGACACATTCGCTATAAATGTCAATTTATTGAACTCTGGTTGGTCTACAAATGAGACAGACAAGCTATGGGTCTCGTGGTAACATCAACAAGGGAGTCATTTTTCCCATGGCTAATCAGATACCCAGCTTCTCACAATGATTCGTTTGCCTTAAAGATTGGAGCGGTTTATCGAAGAGCTTGATAAATCATGCTGAAGAAGTTCCAGTCATCACAACGTCAACTTGACAGCTGAACCCAGGCGGGCCGCCAAGTACAAGCAAAAAGCCTTGGCAAAGGAAGAGAAGGTGAGACCATGTGAGACCTAACAGCCTGCCATCTCCCGGTGATGCAAACGCACCGCATCGCCAGGCCGCAGAAGACAACAAGTACCGCGATCGCGCAGCTGCGAGACGTGACATGAAGGATGAATATGAAGCTGGGCCCTGATAAGGAGACATGATGAGACATGGGGATGATGTCCTGGGTATAACCCTCTCGTTTGGGTTCATCATTGTTTGTTGGATTTATATTGACTTCTTATTGATTACTCTGAGGAGATATGCGAGGATACCAAGCTGTAATAGCTTATTTCCCATTCAATAGAGGGCCGATGTTTCATGGTACAAACCAACTAGCAACCTTTATGTAATAGGCTTCGTTGCAGTTGTTCCTCCTGTATCCTTCTATGTGATGCCCCAAGAAGGTAGCTATGGTATATAGCCCATCGCAAGCAACCTGAAAGTGTGGACCATGCCATGCGCCGCCTTCAATGTTCAGCCATTTGCATGCTCCTGATGACGAAAGCCATTGTTTCACTATCTTGCGATAGGGAAATCTGTCAACACAACATATCCCACCTGCAACTGGATGCCTGTTCAACCGAAAATCTCCAAATCTTCCATTTTTCTCACCCCAGCTGACGGGGTGAGCGTCACCTAAGGAGAAAGTCGCTGCGGAATTCGAAAACCACGGTGAAGTCTCAGTGGAACAATCCAAATACTTGGGAGGCTGGCATTTGGATGATTTGCTGTTGCTGAATTGAATTACATCATGCTAAATCCATCTAAATCCATTCTTATCAGATTCTTATCCATGAAAAAGTGAATCGAAATATGTCGAAATTTCATTTGAAGGCGCCCAAGCCCGCCGATCTTGATTTCGAAAATCTTTGATCATTGCCTTTGAAAACAGTTTGGTTTTGCAAAAACCCTAAGCTTGTGCTTTAAAACCTCTTGTCAATGACTATTTTGGGGTAGTCCCATTGCTTCCCTATGTTTTGATTGAGCTCCTCCTGTTTCCTGCGTTACCCCTCCCACAGTTTTTCTAGACCTAATGTTTGAGGATGTTTGGGGTCAAAATCCCTCTGTTGGTCAAGAGAGACCACCATTTCTCATGTAATTCAAGCACAACTAGGACATCTCAGCATTTAGCTTTCTAGAACATCCATGTTTCATGTTCGGTGGTTAAATCATGCCAGATCTCCCTATCTTGGCTGGCTCACTCCAGGGTTTTAGCCGTTTAACCCGTAGATTTTCCCTTAAACCAATCCATTGATCGCCCCATTAGAAACATGCAGCAAAATCCTGCATACATATATTATATATACATATAGAATATCATATTATCACATATGATAAATCAGTAAAATCCATCCCATATGCGCCCACGACATTCCAAAACGACCCATCACCAGTTCATCACTTCACACCATTGGTAGGCGACTTGGAGCACACGCATTTGGTGAAGGGCTTGGACTTCGCCCTGCTGAACAAGGTCCGTACAGAGCTGAACAAGCAGAAGAAGGTGGAGGAAGTCCAGTCGCTGGATGATGATGGTGGTAAACCCAATGCCATAAACCATCACCAAATCACCATTTTTATGGGTGGGATTATCTACGGTGGGATTCCAACCATCCCCAAATGGTAGGTTGGGTTCCCCAACATTCGTCCATAAATTTGGTGGATATCATTGGGTTATAATTGGAAAGTTCTTTTTTTAAGGCATGCCCTGGACAATGAGGGTTACACACCAACAAATAATAATGGATAATAATGGGAATCTGACCAGCAAGTAGTTGACATTTATAGGCAGGATATTAATTGGGTCAACCGAATGGAGTGGTAGAGTTTAACCATGGAAAACTGGGGTTTTTGGTCCATACTCCATACCATTCCCCAAAATAGTATAGACATGCATAGCCCCTGCCATGAATTAGGGCCTGGAAGGCCTCTCAAAAAAATGGCTATTTTCAGGGCTGTTAGTGATTGGGGAGGTAGAACTTTTCGTTGGTGGTGTTCTAATTCCATAATCCATTTTGGATTGTTTGTGAAATCACCTTAATTGTTGATTTATGTTGATTTAATCCACAGAAATTTGTGATATCACCGAGAAGTATGTGGATATAATTGATACACTGGGGATATCAGTAGCTCTGAGGAAACTGACTTGTAAAAGGTAAGGCCTGGTAGGAATTTAGACAGCAAAAGTGGGGATTCAAGTCAGAAAAAGGAATTCTATGTCAAAATATTGGAAAAGTGACTGGGTCGCTTATTATGGTATATATATATATATATGTGATGGGTGCATGACATCCCGGGGTCACAACCAGCAATAGTTTGGGATATTTGGGCAAAGCAATCGGTGATGGTTACTTTAGTGCTAGCTGATTATTTTGCCAACTAATAGGGATATCCGAGCCAGCTAAAGAATTAGTTTCGTGTTGGTTTTCAGGGGTGGCGGGTGGTTTGGTAGTTGGGGTGTAGAACTGATTTTGGTCTCATGTACCGTTGTAAACCCTGGGTCATGGACCGTATTACCTATTCTTGCTATGTCGTGTTTTCTTTCTTTCCCTCAATTAAGCCAAACTGTCTAGCGACTGGTTGCCATCACCTACCCAGCTGAGGAAAGCGAAGCAGCAGCAGAGAAAGCCGGGCGAGAAGGGCAAGCGCACCTTCGAGCATCGCATTGTCCCTTGGTTGAGGTCCATGGCTATCTATGGGTGCCCACGCAACAAGGTCCGCTCCAAGTGTTTGGTTGCTTAATCATATAAAATATCATAGGGATATACAGGTTGATGAGATGAATAACCACTTAATGAGGAGTGATTGTTTGCCGGGACTACCTTTTGGGGTGGCTTTACATTTCCACGAGAAACAACTGGGTGAATCGGCGTGAAGTGCTTTTTCTCCGATGGTCAACTACCGGTTGTATCACTGGTGGTTTGGGTTGGTTGTTTTGGGTTAATGGCTTGCATTCCGAGGAGCCCAAACATGAAGGCAATCATCACTACTCAGCATGATCCCTGAAGTTCTCTTGTGTCAACTACCAGTATGTGTGATGAATTATCATGAATTGTAACTTGTCTCGAGGATTCTATCACACAGCGCTAGCCATCAATCCAGCCACTTCAGTTTTCTCCCAGAAATCCCAGCCCTGGTCCTATTTTGGATGCACCTCTTGAGGTGAACACCTGTGGGACTGCCAGGGTTCTCCCCGTGAGGCGAAGAATGTGTGGCTTACAGTGGTCGATACCCTGCATCCGCACCACAGTACCTTCAAGGCATGCGGTGCTGCCATCGTGCGCTGTGACGTCATTGGAATGATGGGAATTGGATGGAATTGGATTGGGGCAAGTATCCTCACATGGCCTTACTGAGATTCGTGAACTATCATACTTGAATTCTAATTGATCCAGATCACTAGCCACTTGATCTCCATTTCACTACATTCATCGAAATTCCATCTGACCATGGTTTATGTGAACTATACCTCTTGGAACCCATCATCACCCATGGCCCACCTCGAGTTGCCATGGTTACCATAGCAAGTCACAACCAACAGGAAAATTCACCAATGTCTACTAGCCAAGGTACAATAGGTGAAATCTTAGCTGGTGATTGTGGATTGACATCATAAATCCCAATTTTACAATGATTTAATATGATTTATACAGTGGTTGGATTCCCATCCTTAGCTAGTTAACCAATTAACAAAGGGATGGCCCGACTCATCAAATCTCCGTAGCAGCCACGTCGCACTCGTCGCACTCGTCGCACTCGTCGCACTCGTTGCACTCGCCAGGAGAGGGTGCAGAGGATGGGCAAAGCCATCGCGCAGGCCGCAGATGAAACTCAGTGGGACAGGTAGAAACATCAGAATATTCACCTGGACATACACATTTAGACATGTACATTATGTATCTAAATATGTACGTATGTATGCACATTGAGTTTTTTTCCAAAGAAACACATGTATACATTCTCGCAATGTTTGTATCACCACCAGGGGCATCACATCCGCAATGCGCCCACGATGTTTCTACCTGGGCGCATGGCCTACGAGTTTGACACCGAGCTTGAGCTGCTTGGCCTGGGCCTGGTGACTGGTGGATGGGCCTGGTGAATTAGTCGATATTAATTACTGGTACAAAACAGATTGTCATTGGATGTCATTGGGGATATCCTGGATGATACATAGTTTAGAAGCCGGTGATCAAGTTTGCAAATCCCATGATATCCCATGGCCCGAGACGATTCACAGCTTATTTGACCTTGTTTGTTGGATCGATGAGTGGGAGAATAGTTTATATCTTGCTAAACGTAATGCTTTTTGGAAGTTATGTAAGTTTAGCAATGAAATGGACAGTGTTGTAAGAACTGGACTAAAAACATGTTATATGTAAGTTTGGGATGATTCAGGAAGGCTCCCTGCCATTCATTGCATATTTTGCGGCTCCCCAATCTTGCTGGGACAAATGCATAGTTGTCTTGTGGTTGGCCAACCTTTTTTTCCCCGAACTCTTGGATGTAAACTTTCTTGGGTGTCCATTCTTTGCATCTCCATCGGCCCAGGATGGGCAAAACGGATATCCCGAGAATCGTGTACATGAGCAAAGAGGCCTGAGGAATGAAACCCGGCGTGGGTGGTTTCACCATGTTTCACACTTTGAACTGCACGACATGTGACAAACATTGACAAACTCAATCACCAACGGTGGAGTTTTTGATAGTTGATATGGTTGATAAACAAGGAAATGATACGTCTATTTTGGGATTCGGTCTTGCTTTTGGAGCAACTGGGGGCTTAGTGTAATAATCCCAGACCAATGGTTTATTCTGTGATGACAGATAACTAATAACCACATTAGATTAGATATCCAGTTGTGACAAGCGAAAGTAGGAATCTTTGCTATTCAAAAGCATTCTAAATTATGTGGGGTAGAACCCTCAACCAAGAACAATAAACTGTCAAGAGGCCAGTGGATGGATCCTCCTGTCTTTGGCTTTCGGCTTTTGCTGTTTCCAAGCTGCAGTGGTGGCCAATCATATCCTTGTACATGGGTATGATCATATTGATTCTCATGAATTGACTCAAATTGAGTTGGTTTGGTTCTTACATTTTTTGTTTCCATGGATCAAAGTTCAAGACCCAGCAGAAATCACTAAGTACTGGTAAGTCACTGTATAGGATTTTGCTACATTTCCCTAATTTCCTGGATAGAAAGTCACCAATTCTTTACTTTTTCCAGGTATTTACGTGTATGTTCCCTCCAGAAGTGGTTGACACCACGATTCCTCATAGGAGGTGGCCCCCAGTGAACGAAACAAGTCCACCTCTGGCATGCTCCCAGAGACTGCAGTTCGAGCATCTCGTTCGGAATGGATGGTGAGTTGGGGGTGAGCTAAGAGATGAGATGGTGAAATGGTTTTGAAAACCAAAGAAAAGACACTATTATACTATCCACTTATCAGCATTATATTATGTTATATTACGATTTTCTTTTTATGTTCACAAATCAGTGCTGTATCTACATTCATGAAATAGTATGTTCAATTGCTAAGGCGGGAGAGAGAGAGAGGGAGAGAATTATGTCGATCAACCAAAACATATGTAACATATGTTTCTCCGTGGGGGCAGAATCAGTTTGATGGCCGAGCGAAGTTGTCCAGATTCTTCAAACTTACAAAATATTAATATTCCCAGGAGCTCTCAAAATGTCAGTGAGAACAGGCTGTGCATGTCTATCTAGATGCCATATGATGACACTAGATGTGTAGCAACAGTTGATTCCAAACAAATGCTCAACACACATCCCACAAAGCAGACATACATATATAGATAATTACTACGTATGAAACTGTTACATCTCATTTCTCCATGCAACATTCAGAGATAGGAGACTTATGTTTGAGCCCTTTTCTTTGACAATACCCTGGCGTCCGCTCAGGGGATAGAGACATTCTATAGAATGATCCCCCGAGTTCCAGCACAGGTCCGGGATGCCATGCAAAAAGCAGCAGAGATGAAGAAAAAACGGAAGGAAAAGCAGATGGCACAAAGTGCTCAACCTCAGCACTGGAGCTTCATCTTTGGGGGAATGTAAACGTATTGGGCGGGGGCATGTGGTGGTGAAGCTTAGTACGGTGTATTTTCCTGAGTATGGTTGGTATGTACTTTGTTGGCTTAACGTATCTGGTTCTAAAACGGGCCTATCATTGTCGAGTCTGTTCGTGTTTTGGATGGTGAATGGATAGCCCTTGTCTTCTTGTTGGCTTGTCTTCAGCCATCAATGCAGGAGCTGATTTTATTTTGGTGAAACATGCTGGAAAAGAAGACTTTCTGAATGTCATATACTTGTTGGTAATCATGTTAGATTCCAAGTTTTCATTGGTGAAATCCACTTTTCTCCATGCTGAAATCCCTATTTTTCCTACAAAATCTCCAGGTCCCACACTTCGAAATCCAAGCCCGGCGGCCCTCCGAGGCGTCAGCGCTTATGCCCCGCAAAAGGTGGATGTGGCCAGGGTCAAGGCGCCGGCGCGAAGCATAGTTTGTTGATGAACTAATTTTTAATTTTGTAAACGGAGTATATTTCTGCAAAGATGTTCTACTTGGATCATTTACTGAAGATCTATAGATGTTTATTCATGTTTATTATATATCGACAGTGGCCAAAACTCAGGTCGCAGAGTCTGAGCATAAATTCAGAGCTATGTTTTGTTTTGGAGCCGAGGTTTTGGATTTAAATGAAAAAACAATTGGCTGATGGGAGGTGCTTCACCAACTTCCAGCTGTGATTCATCTTCCATTTTGCCTCGGCCAGTGCAACAGCTTCCCTGAATCATCCCAGTCCAGCTACAGTAATTTTAAACACCCCCAAAAACCATGATGAAGTAAGCGATTTGCACATATTTGGGGACCATAGACAGGGGGTGTTGAATATTAGTTATTAGGGGCACGACCGCCCCGAAACACTTGCGCATTGGCTACCCAAACTACCCATGCCTAAGTCGCTGTCGCAGGCCCGCGACAGCGACAACGACATCTTTTCCGGGGCAGGATCCTTTGACGCCAACGACTCTCGGTGGGGAAAACGCTGACAGAAGGGACTTGGGATGAATCGGATTGGAACATCATGAAACATCCAACCACATCCAATCAAACATAATCAAACCAATTTCCGTATGCAGCATTCCAAAAGGTAAGTTCAAGCGATAAACATGACCATTTCTGGGCTCCTTGGTAGACGGCATACAATGGGCACACAGTTGTTCACGCTGGTATACACTTGTTCAAGTCCGTTTTGTAGAGAAGCCCTGTCGAAAAAAGAAACGCCGGTTTTTTGATGGTTTTTCTAGATGGTAACCATATGATTACATATGCCATGTTGTACTGGCGAGTGTCGACTCATATAGACAGCATGGCCCACCCCCAGTCATTATGGGACCCTGCTGAACCACCCAACCTGACCACCACCTGTTGCTGAAATTCCAAGCTTTGACTGAGGAGTTCGTGCAGAAGGCGCGAGCAGAACAAGCCGCAAAGCGTGAGAAGGAAGGCATCAAAGAGGAGAAGGTGAAGGTGGAGGTGAAAAAGGAGGAAAAAGAGGAGAAGGCGGACGCCAGGGTAAGTCCTCCACCAAGCATTTAAGACACTCTTGCAAGATGATGGTCAAATCATGTAATGTCAACCCTGGATTTGTAATCTATTGGCTGTTTAGTTGAGGGGGGTACCAATTCAGTATCATATTATCACTGTTTGGAGGGCGCCCAAATTGATAAACCATAGTTTTTTTGAATCTGGGGTTGACATTGTGAAATGTGGGGCCATGGGGCTCACGGTGTCCAGTGACTTTCTGCCACGATCCACTGGCGACCCACAGGATCAACCATCCAGAAAAAACAAGTAATAAACAGAGTTTATGAATGGGTTGACATCAGGGGGACATTACGCTTAAGATAGTACGAAGTTTCATGACACTTGATTCAAAATTGGCACCCTCCTAGTTGTACCCTCTGGTAAACTGTTACATAACTATGGGAAATCACCTTAATGGGACAATCCACTATTTCTATAGCCCATTTTCAATAGCAAACTGTTAGTCATTACCAGAGGGTATTCCAAATGGGCACCCGTCAGGTCAAAAAGCCTTCCTATTTCGACGATGCGGGCGATGAGAAGTATCGCAGCTCGGCCCTGGAGCGAGTAACGGATGAATCCCAGAAGTTGAGCTTTTAGATGTAATTACCAACTGGGTTAATATATGGTTGATATGGTTAATACATGTTAATACCATATCTATCCATATCTACCAATAATTACCACCAAGCTACGCGTTTGGTATTTAGTACACGTTCTGCGTTTTTCGATAATGTTGTAAATGTGTGTTTAGCCCAAAGTCATAGAAAATGATGGGGATTAAGTAAGACACAGAAAACGTATGAAAACGTTCTGAATCCACCGTAAATTGAGTCTGCTACATGAAAATCCTTCCCACCTTGTATCAGAAACCATGGTTTAGCAAGGGACTGGCTGATCAGCCCGCAGGTACAAGAGTTTAACCCAATCGTTCTTAGATGATGGGATGTTATGATACTATGGCATGTTATGTGACCAGTACCCATGATTGTTGATCAACGTCCATATTACTTGCTGTGAATGCCTATATTATTTCAGGATATTTCAGGATGCGACCCCTCCAATGATAAGTTGGTTTATATATATGTTTATATACCCCGTTAACTAGTTCGACACATCCTACCATTCTGTATAATATGATCGAGTATGATCTAGTCGTCTCAACAACTGGTATAGCTATCAAATCGCTTGTAGCCAAGCTTTCCCAAGGCCAAACTCCAAAGGGTCAATTGGAACTCGATGAGATCGAGGTGGAGGACCAACTCGAAATATCTGGAGATGGGATGCCACGTGGTACAGACATGGATGATGAATAGTCTGCAGTAATTGAAGATATATGGAAAACCATGGAAAACCCATAGAACCCCCCCTGAAAACCAATACTTTCCCAAGGAAAATGGTTTGTAAATGCTGGGGTTTGATAAATCCATATCTTTTGGCGATGGAGAGAGAGATAGTATTTACATTCTTCATTGGAGATTGCTCAAAATTAACCGCAGTTGTGGTCTTGTGGGCCTCAATTTTCAGTAAGACCCGGGTGTTTATGGTTGGAGAACTGCAGTTCAACCAGACCTCACCTGGGTATCTGTGCTTCAAGTTGATTCTCTGATCTTTCTTCATCCATACTGTAGCAATCCAAGAGATTGCGTTCGACAGCTCCCCTTGGACGTTCTGCAGGAATCGACGTTGGAGCCTGGTCAGTTCCATAAACCCACAGGGCGATTCGATGCCGCTAAGAGATTCAAGGGCGCAAGCCGCTGGGGCAGAAGTGGATCGGTGGTGGCATGTTATAGGATGTTATAGGTAAATAATTGTGAAGAACGAGAACTCATAACAGCAACCACTCAAAATCAGTGGTAAGATAAGTGAACATGAATATGCACACGATAATTAGTTGTAGTAGTTGTAACTACCGGGTAAATAATTGGGAATATGTTGGTCAAAATATGTCAAGATGGTTCAACTCTGGTACAAACATATCAAAAATGGGTGAACCATCAAACAAAGGGTGTAAATACACGGGAAACCGACTGGAGTGGTGTTAGTCAACTGGAAAAACACTGGGGTAAGTCTTACTTGTTTGCCATCTGCAAATAGGAATATATTCACCGAACCAGCGAAGAGGTGAATGGTCTCATCTCCCATGTTGAGTATAGATCCTTGTAGATAGATCTTGTATGTAGGGGGTTGCCAATATTTACGAGTTTATTGGGATTGTGAGGCCCCATTTGCATCCAGTCGTCGTTGGTATCTCCCAATCTAGGCGCGTTTAACGGGAGGAATCCAACCATGAGATGCTTTATTTCGGAGATGGAATAGCTGACATGTTCCATGTGCTTCCCAAAATTCAGGCACCACGAGGTAGTGCCGTTATTTTTGTAGTTGATGTTCATCCCATGTTCACCCCATCAACTAGTTTGATATTTGATTGCTCTCAAAAAAGAAGCCCAACACTGAGACAAGATTTAGACATGTTACCAGCCAACAATTGGTTGTACAATATGTTTATATGATCTACATATAGATATATCTATTATATCTATCATACGCCTAGCAGTTAGATCAAATGAACAAGCAACCACCTTAGCTACCGACCTGCTGCGCCACCTTGCAGGGGCTGTCCCCTTTTTTCTGCCAAGGGAAGAACTGGGTCTTCAAGTTGGGCGATCAAGGCTTAGGATACTACGAGGCAACTTGAGACCTGGGGGGAGGGCAGTTTTACATCACCAGACTGGGTCATCATACATGCACTTTTATCACAATGTATGATCATCATAGTGTCGGAAATATATACAAAATATTCATTGTATACATAGAAATTGTAGATACATGTGCATCACTAGTTTGCTCCTATATGTATATGATGGCAATTTTGATGATAACTATTGACTAGTGATAATTGGTTCCAAAGAAACAGGATATAGACATTTTGTTGGACAAAGAATGATTTGTTCTTTTAATGGAATTTCGGAATAGCTGAATATGAATGATTTATGATAATTGAATATCATAAACAATGATTATAGTATCTAAAAGTTCCACCTTTTGTTTTCTCTCCCCTCCTAGGTGCAAAAAGTCACCCTCTCTGCGCACTGTTTCGGCGTTTCCGCAGGAAGTGCCACCGCGGAAGAAGGTCGAGGCGCCGGTGGTGGAAAAGGACCCCCGGAAGCGAAAGGCCAAACCCAGCAGCAGCGGACCGCAGGGCATGGGAAATCCGGGCGTCTTGGAATTGCAGTGCTGGAAGGGAAATGACCTTTTTTACATGTTGGGAAAGGGGAAAATACTGCAGGTATATAGTTTGGCATGGAAAGCTTGGACAACTGGAAACTAAGTCTACTCTTCACTATTTGCCATGTCAATGGTTGAATTCTGATCTATTGGGGGCGGTGTTATTCATACCTCCAATTACTGTATGTGAGATAGTCAGATGAATAGCTTGTTTTAAGATGGTGCATGCAAAAGACAGTACTCGGCGATGCTACTTTTCGGAGGGTTTCGACTGGTTAGCTGGGGTAGGTCAGATTGGTCTGTCACAAGAGCGAAAACTTACCACAGTACTGTAGTAAAAATTAGATATTTCGCTACTCCATTAAATTTCAGCTAATGGAATAATTTGATTCCAAATGACGGGCAGAATCTTGCAAGGTTTGACTGGCCAAATTGCATTTGTTGATTTCTTTTATTAAAGAGTTTTTGCTAGCTCCAGAATGGGATCCCTTGGTCAAAATTGAACGAGTAGATCAAGCGATGTTGGGAGTTCAGTTGTTTCATTCAGAAGGTGTCTATGCTAGCTGCTGGCAGGCTGTCACAGTCGCAGTGTTGTTGCTCTGTGCATTACATACTGAGGATGGAAGAAATCCTGCACCACCTTGATGGTTGAAATCCTATAAATACTGGGATATAAATACCGCGGTAAACCAGCTGCCGGATTTCTGTTCCAATGTATATAACTATACAACCTGTCACTACTGCACGCCATGCATCACCCCTTGAGGCAACGACGCCTACGATGAGCTTTTCCCCAGCGCCATGATGGGTGGAGCAATGATGACAACACACAGCGATGACAGCGATGAGGAGGATGACAAGATCCTCGTCGCAAGCCATAGCAGTTCGAGCAACCCGTGGACAGCTGAAAGAATTGGTGAAGTAATGTGAAGTAATGTGGGAACCCCAAGAATCAACCTACCATTTGGGGGATGGTTCAGCATTGGGTTTACCACATTGTATGGCATTGCCAAACTTGTGCTCAATGATATGGCCCCCACGGATTCGCAGGACTCCCAAGGAACAAGTCTGTTAGCTTTCGGTGGTAGAGCTTCATCTCAATCAAGATTCCCAGAACTGGTTCAGCGGAAAATCTACAGGGCAACCTAACCCTTAATGTCCTTAATCGAGGTAAATAATGCTTTCCTGTAGATTTTCAGCTTATGATGCTAAATGCTTCAGCCTGATGGGCTGCTCAGGCCATGCAAAAGTCACAGAAAAAATGCGCGACTGTCCAGTTCTTAGTGCATTTCAAACTTCTGTTCCATTTTCCACCTTTGATAACCTTTGACAACTTTTCTGGTTTCTACTCCTCCCTTGGGTTCCCAAGACGTTTTAGTCCCGTGGGTCTCCCGTCTCTCTCAGCTCGCCCCAAGGAAGAAGGACAAGGACAAGAAGAAGGGCGCGGATAAGAAGAAGGGAATCAACGAGGATAGCGTGGCCGCCAACAAGAAGGGCGCTGCGGCGGAAACTTGGCCCATCTTGGCCCAGCTTGGCCCAGCATGGAGTAGCTGAGAACAGCTGAGAGCTTGGGAGGAGGTGGTAAAAAGCTCACCTCTGGTGGAATATTTTGGTAGCCACCTCCAACATTTTCGGACATTTATATAGATCGCGCAACACCGCAGGATAGATAGCTTTGCAGGTACCTGCGGTTGCCAGCAGTACCAAGTTTCAGACCCTGTGGGAGGGTTTTTGAAATGGGTGGGGTGTGATCCAGTGCTAATACCTTTCAGGATTAGAGAACATATCCAACTTGAAGCTAATGTAGACTCGATGTCTGTCTTTCAAAGCGTAGGGGCCCTTTTAGCCAGAAGAAACCACAACTAAACCTCCGTATGGTAGGTCCCACGCCGTTTTCACAGGCTTATCATTCCCCTTTGTCATTTTTCCCAATTGACAGAATTGACTTGCCATGTCCCATACTTCGCCATGTCCCATACTTCTTGTCAACGAAGGAAGCGAAGAAGCGGAAGATGACTGAGAATCAGCAGTTGCAAAAGATCGACAACATGATCAAGAAAGGAAAGGCGACTTCTTTGAGCGGTGCAGCCAATAACCCTGAGAAAGGTTAACCAGCTTGCGGTACCCCACCATTTTCAAGTGATTTGTCAATATGGACGATGAAGACCACTATCAACCAACCGTTGCTGGTGCTGCATGTGGCCCCAGATGGCCCCAGTTTTTCGTGCACAAATCCCTATGTGCAAACGGTTAGGTTTAAAGGCTCCATTTCTACCTGAATTAAGTTTCATTTACTTTTATCTCTTACTTTCATGTGTATGATTGAGGCACTGGGGTCCTGCTCTCATTTCACCAAGATTCATGGGAAGATGAAATAGTATCTTCATCCTCCTACCTTCAAAGTCTACCTTTCACCCTACCTTGTATAATGATGTATAATGTATATCGAAAATCCATCCGTTGGTCGGAAAACCCGCTCACCTACCAAGTGAGGAATTTTCTGCTCAGGTGAGTTCCATGGATACTCTGGAGCAGCAAGCCTCCAAGAAGACAGGAAAGACCAGCCACTTAGCCACGCCTGCTTTCTTCTAACGCCGTGGACGCCGTGTTGCCGTGCCATGACTTTGCTGGGAGGAGCCGGGACTGTTGGGGGCTGATTTAAGATGGTTTAAGAAAAAGAAGGGTGATGGGAGTGGAGCAAAAAAAGAAAAAACAGAATTTGGAGTATTTGGGAACAGTTTTTCCATCCTTTCTTCTGTGGAAAAGCTTTAGAGAGAGAGCCACGCACACCATACCATAAGAATCCCAAATTTCATCATTTCGTATGGTAAACCGGTAAGCCAAACCCGTGACTGATTCTTTTCACCTTCGCAGGACAGCGGCGCAACCCCGCCCGTTTCACCCAACGCCGAGGGCACAGCGCCGGTTCGGTGACAAAAAAGATGGTTCGGGTGAGATGCGACTCTAATTTGGTTCCATGTCTGGGAAAGTCTTAGACTCTTAGACATTCTTTGGTGAATGCATGGGAGTACCCGGGTTGAACATGGGCCAGTGAGCTTGATGGCTCAGCCATTTGCAAGAGCGTTACAGGGTAGACAAACCAAGGGATTCAAACCGGCTACATCTATTTCTTCCGGAAAAAATGGCCAGACCAAGTTTCGGAGCCTGTTTGAACCCCTGTAATCGCGCAGTGGCACACTCTAAACCCCTTTTCTCGGCGGAGAACCACTATAATTTGTGACAAGCATTGACAGTGTTTACCATGGCCATGTTGAGCAAAAGGTCCTCAGGCATTCTGCTCGAAATCTCACTAATGCGTTTGTTATTCTGACCCAACTAATTGATGGATACGAAGTGTTCAGCAACTACAGCATGGCTGGAAGGTTCAACTCCATGGTCCACATATCTTGGCTCACATTGAAGCCACTGATTTTTGTCATAGCTTGGGGTCCCTGTTGTCGCTCCAAAGCTATATGTAGCATCAAATATCAAGATTATCAACCTACCTACTGCATGTTTCTACACAAACTCCTCCTGCTCCTCCTCCTCCTCCTCATCAGCATCATCATCAGCATCAGCATCAGCATCAGCATCAGCATCAGCATCAGCATCAGCATCATCGCAACTACTATTTAGTGGTGTCAAAGACAAAGGCATTTCGTCGCAGCTTTTTGGGATGATCCAGCAGATGGCCATCGTAGGACCCTTTGAACTTTGATGGACATGGTAGCTTTGGGTCGACATTTTTGGCGGTTTCATCAACAAAAATCAGCATTGAATGAATGAACCGAACAGGATCAACAAGGGAAAGTTGAATGAACTCAAGCAACTATTGGTAGACCATGGCAAGCTACACTAGTGTGTTGACCAAAGAAGGGGATTGAATCCAACCCGGTTTGGCCGCACATGTCACAACCATCCATGTCACCATGTGGAGCCTTCCAGGCATGGAGGGAATGCTGCTGCGTTTCGTGTCGAAATGGGACTTGGGTTTATTTGGTTCACGGGTACACCACGGCAAATCTATGGACTGGAATAATAGTGATATCAGGTATCACGGCCTGTGATTTCCATTTGCGGCAAAATATGATGCCCCCTTCTGTTTCCGCAATTCTGTCCTACAATGTTAGCTAGTTGGGAGAGTTGTTTCTTGAGCATTCAGGCTTAGGTTCCACATACACACTGCACACTGCATATATTACCGGGATATCAGGGATCATACCATCACAGGCCATCACCGGCCACCAAGATGTTTCTATGATATCCATGATGTTAACATTGAAATGGTTTTTACTATATAGTCTATTATATAGTACGCGTTATTTCGTTTGTTACAGTACTGTTGCTATACTGATGATGATTGATTTTTACCATTACAAGTAACTATTGATCCTACTTATCACTATTGAATTGCTGGAATTCTTGTTACTATATGTTACATTATGTTAGTATGATTAGTCCAAGAAATTCCATGAAATTCCAACAATAGCAATTGGATCACTCTGCATCCGGTGTTTGTCAATCGGTTTGGATGGATCCAGGAGCTCCGAAAAACTGCGTGGGACTCACGCTGCTCGAACGCAGCTGGGGGCGGCTGGTGCTGGGCACGTTTTTACTCAAAGATGGAGGTCAAATTGGATGATCATGGAATATGGGAATTCGAATGATCCTAATCTGAAATTCATGGAATTTTGGGATTTATATGGATGATTTTTGGATATCAGGTTTTGCTGAAATCCATGACATCGGTGAATGATGGCCGCCGGGAGAGATGGCATTTTCCCCTGGTCAAGTGGTTGTGTGCTTATTAAAGAGCATTTAGAAATAGTTTGGGATTGGTTCAGACTTAAGCTCCGAAATTGACTTTCCCTGCTAAATCCAGCAGGTGAAATGGCTTTTTGTCATTGCCACGGCTGCCACGGCTCACAAGTGGCCTCCATACGGCCCTGCAAACCATTGTTGCAGGTCACATGATCCAATTCAAAAGAAATACCTGAACTTAGCTGCTCGATACTTCGCTATATTTTGCAATGGTCAATTCTGAAATTGTGCTCTGTTTCTGAGGGGCCCGGTGCATTTGGTATTCTGGGAGGGTTTCCCACGAAACTAGCTGGAAGATGACTGGAAGCGTGTTCTACAACCGTGACACGTCGCCGTTTCGCCGGCCGGTTTTGCTTGCAGGGCGCGTACTGTAGCGCGCAGGGCCTGCGAATGCTCGAGATGTGCAGAAGAGGTTTCCAGATAGCCCTGCCAACAGAGTCAACCCAACTGCTTCCCAATTCTTCATGGTTTGAAGGGAAGACTACCTTCTGAAAGGGTCAAGTTGGCCCCTTTTCCCACCTACCACGTGTCAGCAAACTCCATATCAGCCGCTGAGAAAAGAAAGTATAGTATAGCAGGGTTCTGATTTTTTTGGAAGCCCTCCATCCACCCAGAACTCATCTTTTTCTGGAACCAATCTTGGAATATGAACCATCGGCACCCCAAGAAATTCAGTTTCGCCACCATTTGATCCATATATTCAAACAAAATTGACTGAGAAGAGCCATGGCCTTGACCACACCAAAGAGCTACTTGGCACAGGTTAGACTGGTAAGATTTGGTAACCTTGGTGCAACCTGGGGGAATCACCGGAAGAAAGGATGAGCAGAGGTGTCCTCATCATTTGGACACAGAGATTTTGGTGTCAAGAAACACAGACGCATGCTTTCTTGTTGGTGATTTGTACCCATGGTTCAAGCTATGAAGTGCACAAGTGCCGTTTTAGATTAGCCACTTTCGAAAGAACTTCCCGAACTGCAACAGTGTACCAGATAAAGGCTTATGTTATTATGTTCATGATGAAAGTCATGTCTGTTTCTGCTTCCTCCTCTGTCTATGTTTGCAGACATTGGGAATTCATGCGCTGCTAGTCTCGTCCCCTCAACCTTCATTATCCACCGTGATTGAGTGGAGGCCATGTCTAACCAATATCCACTTGACTTTCATGGTGCCATTACATCAATTGATGGGAAAATCGGGGAGGATCTATATACAGGTTTTTCGAGGTTTTCCCCATATATGCGAAAAACAACGGTTTCCTGCAGATTTCCATGAAACCAACTCGTTGAAAACCTCAGTATGGGGTTGCTTTCCCATTATAATCCCATATACCCTAGGGTAAACTTGGTAAGCTAACACAGATCTGCAAAAACCACCATTTGTAGATCACATCTATGTAAACGTTTGTCCTCTGGTAACCGCCATACAATTCCAGTGGAAATCCCGAAGTCAAACTTCCATATAAGATTGGGAAACCATTGCAAACCATTTAACCCATTATAATCTGAGAATAACACCTCCACCTTCTAAGGTCGTAGTTCTCCATTTTACCTCCATTATAAGCCATAAAGCCATGAACCAAGAGAGATCCCGAGAAAAATCCATGGGGCGCCCAGGTGCCTCCCTGGCCTCCGCCACTGTGAAAGCGGCACCAACTGCTGCGCCTGTGGGCTTGGTCCAACCTGGCTTGGTGAAGGTGAGGAAGTGCTGGACTTTGTAGACCTGGGGAAAATCTGGGAAAAACTGGACAAAATGCTGGGAAAATGTGGGGAAGTACCCTGGGAAAATTGATTGGAGACGTGAATCTTGTGGTTTTTCTCCGTATATATCATGAAATTGCCTATTTTTTGAATAGGATGATGTGTATTGTATTGATAGTATACGTAGGAAACTTGTGTTTGGCGAATCCCCATTTCTTCCTGGATTTTATAGATGGCTGAATCCCAGTTCCAATACTATAGGACAGGGTGATCGTCGAGCCCGCAATGGGATACCATGACCCCAATGGAGTTTGAGGGGGCCAAGCCATGGCAAGCCCACCAGCTATTCTAGTGGATCCTTTGAACCGTGTTGATCAATCATGTTTTCCGAACCTTTGCAGAACCATCAGAGCCGTTTCAAAACCCAGAAGCTTGAATGCAAATTAACAAAAATGTAGTCTGAGGAAACTATGCCTACAATTTGGTAAATTTAGCCGCCTGCTTCGGGAAATCATGTTTATTTCTCAGATCTAGATCAAGGTAAATGGTGTAATAGAGCCATGTCCATGATAATTGTAGTCTAGTATGTTGCATTTCAGGAGGGTAAAGCCATTTGGAAGTTGTCGATCGTCACATCCCGGCTCTGGTGGTTACTTTTTTTTTTTGGGTGTAGTGGTACAAATATGAGCCGCCCTCATCCCCCAACAGAGAATGTCAAGCCGAGATCACAATACATAAATCAAATTAAATCAATATTTATTACTATCATGGTTTTATCTCTGCTAATCAAGTTGCTGAGTTAATCGTGACTGTCCTGATCTTTTAACTAAAGTTTGATCATGGGTGAATCACTCTGAGGCAATATGTCATCATCATTGACCGTGAGGTCAACTCATTAGGACAATCGGGAATCACAGTTAATAGGGGTATCAGTATTATTTGTCACGGCTATTTCTACTAATATCACAGTGAATAAATATGAATCGCTACCAATATCGACTATTAGTACCATAATCAATATATCACAATTAATATCACTATCAACATCACTATTAATCAATCTTAATCACTGATAAGCATCATTTATTCCCCATTTTGCCCACATTTAGCACGCTTCTTGGAAGGCGGGCACGCAGCTGTCCCTGCAGCCTCCGGCAGAGCGCGTCAAAGCGTCGCTTGGACGACCTATGATGGCAGGATGAATTCTTGGAGAGGGTACGCCCCAACATGGAAATATGTTGGATTTCTCTGAAAATAAGGTACCACCAATTCGAATGGATTACCCTCTGGTAGACTAACATAACGATGGGAAATCACCATTTTGAAAGGGAAAATCCACTATAAATGGCCATTTTCAATAGCATTATATATTATATGATCATTATCCTGGATTATCCCCATTTTCAAATGACCTTTTGGGGGGTATACCCTGGTGCCACAAAGCCCCCGAGGCTGGAGGCCGCTTTGGAGGCGGAGCCTTACGACTTGGGCGCCTGGGATGCGCGGCTGCGTGAGGCCATCCAGGCCACCGCGGAGCTGGTCGTGTTTAATATTTGTTTACCTTCTGGTAAACTAACATAGCTATGGGAAATCACAATTTTAATGGGAAAATCCATTATAAATGGCAATTTTCAATAGCTACGTTTAATTACCAGAGGGTAATAGATGAACTAATATTGATTATAGATGATTATAAAATCCATATTAGGTGATTAGCTATAATCATTACTATACAGTAGAAAATCACTATGTCGCATTCAGTATGGTTGGAAGGTAATGAAACAAATATAGTGAATGGGAATGAATGGGATTGAAAAAGCAACTTAACCTCTGGTTTCTGTTGTATCTAGTTTATGATTATTGTAGCTACATGTAGGCCCGCTTAAGTAGCTTGAAGAATGGCGTAGTACACCCATGGTGAATTGAGACTTTTACCAATTTGTATGGGTACAAACAGAGCGTCTAAGCATAGTCAATGTTTTTTTTTTTCACCTGGGGAAACTACACCGAGGGACATCATAACGACATCACCTCGCGATAGTAATCTGTAAGTGATGCTTAGTTAATGTTATAGCAACTGATGAGATATATTAGTAACTCCTGATGGTTAGTAATTCTATTTGAATGATGGTTAGTTAATCATCCCACATCAGTTAAACCCCTGGTTTCGGTTTATAGTTCAACCATTTTTGCTCCACTTGGCCTGTGTTGGCCTTAGCTAAGTTGGCTTGTAACTGATATAATTAATGTATCCAGTAGAACTCGGGGTCATGGATGATTGTGGTAGACTAGTCTGTGGTTTCAAACATATTTGTTATGTTTTGTTATTCTCAACTGATCCCAACTTATTCATATTTTGCAGACTTGTTGCAACCGCCAAGCAGTTAAACAAGTCACCCCTCCAAACTGAACAACCCTGATTTACGGTTGACTTTGCGGTTGACATTAATTGATGGGTTTTTTCAATGTGTATAAGCCAACTTCTGACTGAGAATAAAGCCACATTGCGTTCTCATTGCCAGGAGGGCAAGGCCGAACCGGTCTTCGAGCGGGCTGTGAAGCAACTGCCTTTTGCGGCGCGAATCTGGGCGGCCTATGCCGAGTGGTGCGAGATGCAGGTGGGGAACCGCTGCAGCACCAGGGGGGACATCTGATTGGTAAAATGGGTTGGTTGCTGGGTGGATTTTAGGTATTTTGTTGGGAGATCAATGTGTGTTTTTGAGGTTGTATTTCTACAGGATTCTATCTTGGGGTGACAATCTTGGCGTTTTGCACGGTTAGTTGGTGTTGTTTTTCTGTTTGGGAGGAGTTTGGCATACTGAACCACATGTTTTTGCAAGACGGTTTTTTCTGAGAGGGTGAAGATGGGTTTGGTTGGTGCCCTAGATCAGATTTTTGGCCTATGATATAGGAATATATCATAATATACCAAAACCTGACCAATGAACCTTTGGAATCCTTTAGCACTTTAAGAACCACGTTACGGCCCACGTCCACCCAAGGAGGGGCGTGAATCTTGGATGCCAAATCATCTCCCAAACTGGCTTGAAATGGGGTGGTGCACATTAGTACGGTTCACAATGGTTTATAGAAGGATTGAAGACCATCTTCGTTTCCAACCAGCGTTTCCAGGACTCAGCCATGGCGCTTGGAGTGTACAGCCGCTGTTTGCAGCAAGTGCACCTTGGAAGATTGGCCCTAGCCCCGACCCTGGAAGCTGGTACAATGTGGGGCTGCCAGTTGATAGGTTTCTGTTGGTTTGTAGTATTACTATAGTTTAGACATTTAGACATTTTATCACTACAATAAGTAAGATTGATATGGTGGATCTTTCTCACTGACTATCTCATTCCATTTCCTCTTTTATCACCCCATAATATTGCCTCTCAATCTCTGTCTCTCTCTCTCTCATTTTCTGACTGATGTTTGCTCGAGACTGACAATTCACCCTTCCCAACTAGCAAGACTCCAATCCAGGATGCAACTTGGATATGTGGGGTCTAGAACTCCCATTTGCTGATCATGTTTGAGTACCCCTTGAAAGCTAGTACAGTACAGAATCCCAGAATCATATCAAAGGGACGAATCATCTTAGCACAAAACAACACACAGCCCCCACCATCCCATTTGTTGGAGCTCCTGTTATATAGTTTGACGGGCTTAAAGAGGTCTCAAAATTGTTGATCAATCCAGTGCATACAAATTCATACGAATTCGAGTTTTGAGCATTTCATCAAGTTTCTGATTCTGTCCAATTTCCGAATTCATCACAATAGTCACTGGATTGGTTGGAGGAAATATTTGTAAAAAAAGGCTACCACGAAAACAACTCGGGTTTCAACCATACATGTTCCCATACTCTCTGGTAATCAAACATGGCGTGCCGGAAAATGCTCCATCTATGAATGATTTTCCCTTTAAGGCCTCCATTTACAGAAATTTCCCAACCGGAAATGTTTGATGGCACCAGAGGGTCAAGCAATTTTGAGAAGTAGATCACACCTCTAACCCAGCCCTGAGGCCCAACATGGACTTGTGGCTGTCGTACCTGAACTTCTCAAAGAGGCATCAGAAGCGTGGCAAAAAATGGTCATGGCAACCATCAGATGCTGATGATCAACAATGAAATGGAACGGGGGGTCCCAGGGTTTCTTTTTCTTTATTAACTTTATATCAATATCCCATAATATCCCTATAATCCTATATATCCCCTCTCCGTACATGAGTTTCCGGAATTTTGTTGGTTGAGTTGCTGGGGCACACAGACAGTTTTTGTTTAGGGGAGATGCAGGGGCCTCACAACTTGGGACCTCCAATTTAGCTAATTGAGCTGTCCCCTTTCCAGGCCGATATATCCCATTGCTATCCGGTTGTAGACACGTTTTTGCTGGTTCCACCCCGTTATTTCTTGCTGTACATCGCTTGCAAGAGCATGGAGTGAATCACGTTTGCCATATTCCATGCCCCCAGACTTGGTGATACTAGGTATATACATCAAGTTATGTCTCTTTTGTTTGTTTTTCTTGATGCCTTTGGCTTAGATACCGCCTACTTAGATGGGCCATGAAGTTGGTTAAGCGGTTGAGTTATCTCCGCTTGCAACTAGGATCTGATGGGGATCAGTTATCAATCAGCAAACTGACTCCATGGCCATGGCGCCTTTGTGCCACAGGGGATGGTCATCCCCCCCAAGGAATCACTGTTCTGATCGGATGACCATACCCCACATGTATATAACTTACCCCCATGGCCACCGTGGAAAACCCCAACGGGCTGCCCCCAGCATGGCCATCCCAGGACTCTGGAAGAAGTTCTGCGTTCCTACGGCCGTGCCATCGATCTTTTGGGCAGCGACTGGAGAGCACCTTGGACCCGGGATCGCCATGCAGATCCTCTGGTGATGGAATATGTTGCCATGCTAAATGATCGGAACATTGTAATTTTCTATGGCCATGTTCAATTACCACAGGTTATACCTTCCTTGCCAAAAAATCGGATGTTTTTCCAACAATGTCGGGAGACAACTGTTGAAAGAGTAATTTGATCCCCTCAAAAAGTCGATTCGATTCGCCAGATTTCACCCACCAGAGGCGGCGCCCGTGTGGTCAGACTATCTAGCCTTGCTGAAGCACGCCTACAACTTGAAGCAAAAGAAGGACCATGGTCTTGGAGAAATCATGACATCAAGGAATAGCAAAGATGACTGATGAATAGAAATGAATGATTCTGAATGATTGTGTGTGTTTTTTTCTTCTGGGGGTTGAACGCTGAACTGGCTTGGGTTCGGATCAAGATCATCGACGCCAACAATGGATGATTTTCAGCCAAATATTCTCAAATTTAATCACTGGATCCCTTGGTAAACCGGTGCGGCATGGTGCTCCTAGAGTTGTAGAGCCAACTGCTTTGAGACTTGGGATCGTTTCGACCCCACTCCGACTCGTCCCTTCCCACGTAACGTCAGGAGAATCCCGATGCGGAGCTTCAGGGGAAGCTGTTGGCGGAGGATCCCAATCCCATCGACACGGCCAAACGAACCTTGAAGAAAGAGCTGCAAAAGGTGCAGGCGGCCAATGCCGTGACGGATGGGTGCGGGTTGAATTTGGGGTTGAATTGCCCTAGGTGGAAAGATGGGTGTAAAACATCATAAAACCGTGTAAAGCGAAGACAAAGAACTGGATGAAAGCCCGTATACGTCAATGGGTGTGTTTGATGAACGTATGATGAACGTCAATGAGTGGGCTTTATGAACTTCGAGAAAATTGGCAACAGAGGGGTGGTTTGATATTCAAGAACGGCCAAAGGAGGCATGGTATGACCTGGCAATGTGGTATCGTTTTGTTACCATTAGGTGTACCACGTTACCACAGCTTTTGGTTTGGAAGCCCAGAGGCTACTAGGATATGCCAATCATTAATCACTACAGTATGTCATATGACCAACTGAAATGGGAAGAAGCAAACCCGGCTCTCGTGGAAGAGCTCCGCAGTTGCTGCTCTCTGGTGAGAGCCTTGAACCCATGCAACCTTCCTGGAGATGTTTCAACTATGCCGATTCTGTGCAAAGAACATAGCCCGGTGTTTTCACCGAATTCCACTGAGATTAATTAGTAGACAACACATCAAAGTTCAACTCCCTCCCTATCATGATAACTCCGCAGCCATGTTGTTGGGATGGGTGGCTCAAGCACCGACCCGATTTCAGAGTTTTCGGATGGAGATGCTGCCCACATTAAAAACGTGTTTTTTCCGACGGCTTGGAGGCTGAAACCACATGTTTTTCTGACTTCTTCATATGGCCACCATTTTTGCCACATTTTGCCACATGTTTTTTTGTTTCCACCGCATTGTTGTTTCAATCCAGTCGAGATATTGAAGCTGACTGTCATTTAGCACACGTTGCTTTCATCATGCCAATACTCAAAGCTTGCAAACCAGTCTCCTCCAGTACAACAGCTGCAGCTACAATTTTCGGACCCACCAGAGACGACACCTGAAACAAGGAAAACCCTAGAAGATGAGGTTCCAATCTCCAAGATTACGTAAGGATTTCCATGCCCAACTTTTCGCCCCATTTTCCCTAGCTTTCACCCGACATTTCAGCGGTGATTGGCCGTTGGAGCTCCCCATTTCCTCTCCAGCCACTGTGGGCAGCCGTGGGCCATGGCGGGATGCCATGGATGACACGACCTGGCAGCAGCTGCTGCGGAGCTGCGCAGAAGAGCTGGGGGATGACATGACGGAGCCACCAGAGAGCTGCTGAACTGCATAGCAGAGGCAGCAACTGCATAACGGTGCAAGAAATGGGGAATAAGATTGGGTACCTAATGGTGGAAGAAATGGAGGTTGAGATAGGTCAAGAATAGCAAGACTTTGGCAACTCGGGTTTAATACAACTTGTTCTTTTGGATATTCAACTGTCCCAGTGATGCAGGAAGCGGTTTGGAGCTATGGTTCTATCAACGTTGCTACTACATATCTTTTAATCGGGAATCAACATCAATGGGTTCCCCAACCCGGGGATCTAGTTGGGATTTACCATCCATTGATCCAGGCCATGGCTCTGGAAATGAATGGAAAATTCCAGCAAGGCAGGATAAGGTAGGAGCCCGCCACTCAATCCAGATTTAGCTTGATTTCGCCATCAAAATTGAGGATGTGATCCAGAAAATTGGGGATTCGGCCTCTGCTGATCTAGCCTGGAAGTATAGGAACATTGCCAGCTTTGAATGCAGAATGATTAGGACTGTAATTCATGTTGCCAGACCAGGCTTCTGGTGTATCTGCCTTTGGAATCATTTGGGAGTTTTGTGGGGCACTGAAGGTAGACGGGCTATTTCAAAGATGGTATGAATTGCCTTTCCAGTGGTGCTTGAATGGGGGCTCGATAGCAGATAGTTGCCTTTCTTTTTCTCTATTGTATCTCCAAGGTTGGCATATATGATGACACAGGTATCATGTCTTCAGATTTCTTGAGCGGTAGCGTCAGTATACCTTGCCTATCCTTGCGACTGTTGGTGGCAAAAGTCCGCAACATTGCCGGCCCTATCATGCTCACAAGGGAAAGATGGCACACGGTGTGCGGCAGTGGGGGTCCTCTACCCTGGTTCCATTCATCCCCACCTCAAATCTACAGTCCCATATGACAATATATCCTTTTTATATCTTTTTGTAATTTCTCCCAAGATGCATTATTATGCATCAGGATCCTCTTGGGACATCTCCGGACAGTTTGCCTGACTATATGTATGGAAAAGCGCACCTTTTTTCCCCATGCTCACAAGATATCTCCCAGCATGTCATGTTGTTCAACCAAGTGCATACAAATTATGGTTGTCGTTGACTTTATCCCGACTCTTGTTGGACTATCCCCACTTTTGTTCGTTAGAGCATTAAATTTGATTCCCATATTTTCCATATTCTTCCATAGTTTTCCATATTTTTCCCGTTTGCACCTCCATTTCTGGAGGGTGATATTCTCCCCCACTGTTATACTTCCCATCTTCACCTATCTTCGAGCTGTGGCCCAGGTTTCGAGCTGTGCGTCTTGGCCAAGGTCGCGGCAAAGCGCTTCAACTTACCCAAGAGGCTGGCTCTGCCTTCGGCCGCGCCCTGGGGATGGCAGTGATTTTGGCAATGTGGTAAAACAAATCATAAACCATCGCCAATATTGCCATGGGTGGTATAAACCATCCCCAACTAGTAGATTTATTATTGAGTCATTGAGTTTACGGAGTTTATCACATTAGGAATCACATAATTTACCAAAGAAGGTGATTCACGGATAGCATTCGCGTTTCCAGCAAAATCCATGATCATCGGGGTCAAACGGTTTTCTAGTTGATTACAATTGCAAAGGGGTTGCAATTGCAAAGGGGTTGCAATTCAATATATCCTCAATATTCCCAATCTATTTTCACTGTGGACGCAGCTTACTTCTCTGTGCGTCACCCATCAAAGCCAAAAGCCAACTCGATGTCGTAATTACCTTCCAAGTTTACATGGGATGCTGATGGCTCCTTAAGCCATCAAAGCTATCATGCAACCTCATGGCTAGTAACCCATCATCTTGATCCACTCTCCACCCTGTTGTTTTGTTCTTAGACAAGCACTCCCCAATCTTTAACCCTGGGCTAAATGATGGCAAATTGCGTCCCAAACTACCCCCCATGTAGTTGTTCCAGAATGACATAATTTTCTTGACGGCTTGCTAATACATCAGAGCAAGGCATATAAGCTAAACTCTCAACCACAAAGATCAACTCAAAACAACAACTGCCTCAACCTCAGCGCTATCTTAAAACTTGTGATCATGCTTTGCAAATGATACGAGAAATACTTTGAAACACTCAGTACGCACTCAAACAGAACTTAGAACCTCCAGCAAATCTAACTCCAAATCTTTCTTGCAGAGACCATGTATCAATTTTCAATCATTTTCAGATCTCAAAATTCTATTTCCACAGAAGATTCCATATATTTCCATATCTTCCATCATTTTCCCCATATTTTTCCATCCGAGCGCAGGACGTTGGAATCGCAGCTCCTGGGCTCCCATAGCCTCCACCAGAGCCGTGCCTTGCTGCAGCAGGCGCTGCCGCTGCCCAGCTCGGAGCTGCAGCAGCTGCTGCGGAAGGCCTCGCGGTCGCGCTCGCGGCGGCTGTCACGGGCGCGTGGCTTTGGGGTAACCACGGGGGGGAGGGGTGAGGGGTACTGGGAGGGGGATAGCAATTAGTTTTTAAATTGAGATGATCTAGACAATACCAACTGGAATGGATATGGATGGGTATAGAATATTATAGAATGACCTTTTGTACTGGGTTTAACATATGCATATACATTATGTAAAATTCATATTCATTATGCAAATTCATATTCATTATTCCCAACAGCAGAGGGTTTCAATCTCTGGATCTGGGAGTGGGGGGTCCTTTCTTGCCGAGCCCAGAGCTGAGTCAACATAGATCTAAGTTATTCCGATACACAGGAGTGTGTTAGCATGAAACTGGAGGGTGGTTCCATCTACAGTTGGGCCCTAGGTGGCTCAGATCATGTCATTACGATGGCTATTCAAGCTATAAACATGTGTAAATCACATGGGTGAGAGAATCTTAATATATCTCAATGATTTTTGGGCAATGCCAGTGAAGAGCAACATGCTATGATGACACAAGGTCAAATTTCAGTTCCCACAAGGGGGATAATCTGATTTCGGGTTGCTTCAGGCATCGTTCTGATATCCACTACCCATGCCTATTTCGGATGATTCCCTGCCAACTGGAAAGAGATGACTGGAATCCAAAAGATAGAACTGTTTTCCCACGATGTTATAGATGATGTTCCCCGCCTGTGATTTCCAGCCTTCTAACTTTTCAACAGCAATTGGTGGGGTTGCTGTAGATGTTCTTTGAGCCGCAAAATGAGAAACAAAAACACAGACAATTTGGAGTAAACACCCATTTCTGTCAGGGCCGCTCCCAACATCCCCGATACAAGGGTACATAAAGAGGCAAAAGGACAAAAATTCACCAAAAGTACGCAAAACTGACTATGATTCACCTGTTGTAGGTTGGACCAGCCCTGAATAACTTGGAGCAATTGCTTAAAAACATTGAAATGTTCGCAAAGCCAGACCCAATTTCTATGGCGTCATATCCATGATGGTTTAGATAAACGCTAAACCAATCGAGCCCCAGGACAGTTGCTGCAGCAGCTGGGCCCCGAGCACTGTCGGTCACCCTGGGGCGCTCCCTTCTGCCGCCAGCTGCGGGCTGCCGCAGCCGACCGGGCTGCCGAAGCGGCGGAACCGGCGGAGGAGTTGCCGGAAAGGCGGGAGACAAACCTGGAAGACACGGGGACAGCAGTGGTTTCCGGATGTTTCCGGTAGGACAGCCCCCAAAAAATGAGAGAAAATGTCTATGGTGAGTAGTGAAATTTTGACAGCTGTTATAAATCCAGGTTTCTTCTGTTCGGAACCTTAGTTGGGACTTGCTATACCCAATCTATTGGTTTTCCCCGATGAAAATGGATCAATAAGTTGGATGATTATGGTACCCCAGAATGGCTGGAGTTGAAACAATGGAAATTCGGAAATTGATGCTTTAAACATATAATTATAAGATTTTGAATTGATTTGGGATTCGCATGATTTTTGGGAATTTCTGCTGACACGACACCACAATAAAATGCATCGGATTGCTCAACTCGAAGTGGTGGGTTGGGGAGGTAGTCGCTGAAACACACAGAAATGAACTCAAAGATCCGCTGCCAGAAGCCTCCAAGCACACCAGCTTTTGGAAGGTCAGTTTTAGTAGACAATTATCATTGTTTGGAGGTTGATACCACCCCACAGTTAGCATTAATCCCGAGTTGACATGGCCAAATCAATTTCCAAGTAACAGTTGATTCAGTTGATTATAGACTATTTTTTTAGCACACACATACACATATATAAGTATATATAAAAAAATATGTTCAGCAAACTAAACACAATGTTCAACATGTTTAAATCAACCCATCCAGGGTTGACATTACTCAATTACTTTCCCATCAGGCTCACTGGTCTGCAAGCTCCCGTCACGTTGGGCCCTCCAGCCTTCTTTCCGGTGGGCAACGCCGCAGGCGGCCGAGAATGATCGAAAATGGGCAGTACTGGTGATGGTGAAACGGATCATTGAAACTAAGAAATCCAAGGTTTTAATCTGTTATTCAATCCATTTGTTGGACATCTCCTATAGTATATTACTGTTATTAAATCCATTTGCTGGAAATCTCTGAGTCCATTTGCTGGATTAGCACATATTTGGTCTCTTCTTGAGAGCACATCCATGAGACTCCCGAAAAAAAGGCGGTGCTTCAACTCCGTACGGTGGGTACCACACTTGAATACCATGACCATTCAAGACTAGTTGACTCGCTTCCTCAAGTCAATCCACCGTCTTGGCTTATTTGCCACCGTGAATTGTCAATATCAATCCACCAGGTGTAGTTCCACCATGTTCCACCATGGGTTGGCTCACCATCCCCAGGGATCCCCAAAAATCCCCAGGGCCCCCAGGTCGTTTCGCCGCCCTCACGGCTGGCCTCGCAGCGTCATCGGGCGACGTTGCGCTGCTCTTCGTGGGGCTCAGCGATCCACGGCACCTTTTCGAAGCGCTGCTGAGGCGTCAAGCGGTGAAAGGCTGGCGATGTGCGATGAATGTGCCTTGGGATGCCTTGAGTATCCTTGGGGAGGGATGATTAGCAGGTGGCCATAGCACAGTTGGGAGTGACCTAGGTCCTGTGATAGGTACTGGAAGGAAAAGAGCTGTATCGTGGAAACAAATAATTGTCAAACATGGTAAAATGGCTATCATTAACTATCGTGAAAGATCAAGATATGGCGGAATGTTTGCCCGTTTGAGCACGTGGGGGAAGTGAATTAAAACAACACAGGGTATTAGCACCTGTGATTTTTGGCCTAGCAGCTTAGCACTGGCAGTTGAGATGCTGGATTGCCTGCTGAAGAGCTAAATGCATTTGCATCAAGTTTGGTTTCTTCTGCAAGCATTTGAACAACATGTTTGCCTGTCTTGACAGCATGTTTAGGAAGATTTTGAGTAGGTATGAGTCTGAACATGAAAGCACTTTTGCGGAATTTATTCCATGCAAAAAAAAAACACCACTCCCTCCCACATACTTAGAAAGGACACATATGCAAAATCCTGCTGTTTTCTGGTCAAATTCCCTTCAACCCGGTGACACTTCCGCTCATCCAACGCCTTGAAAAAGGCGCTCAGGATCTGAACGCTGAAACTTGTGCGCGAAATGCGTTGATCCTTCAGCTTCTGAACGATTCAAGCGCTTCCCTGAGCCGGCGCATTTGGACGATTTTCGCCCTTTGGCAACTGGCCAAAACAAATGGGAGGTGCTATGTTTCTTTTGGTCAATGGAACGGATTCCCCTAAAGTAATGGTTATGGTGGTTCCAGCCTAAGGGCCTAAACAACTACAGATGGTAAAAAGCATCATATCCATCCAGTTCCTTGCTGCAGCGCTGAACTGAATGTTTTAACCTGAAGACCTCTTGCGGGTGACAAAACACAGAAAACAATGAAACAAATTGGAGCCTCTTCTCAGGCGCCAATTCGTGAAATTACCCTAGAAAGATTGCAACTCTCGTGCTTGGTCGTCACATACATTCAGAAGTTCAAGGGACGGCCTTGAACCCAAGAGGGTAAATTCCTTGGGGCTCAGTTGGGTTCCAAATCCAGCTGTTAGCTTTTAGGCAGGTGCAGCCTGATGAGATGTTTTGTACCTGGAAAGCCACAATGCTCTGATTTAACAACATCTGCGGCCCGCATCTTATTTATTTAAGCAGTCATAGATTGGGGTGTCCTCTTCAGTTTAGGATAAGATCAGATGCTTCCTAATAAGAATAGATATAGACTTGTTTATATACACTTACAAACATCCAGAGCGAACAGATATGCAACATACATACAATCCATCCACATCTATCTGTCGACCATCTATCCGCATGAGGGATGTTGTGCCCCCGCATCCCCAGGTGGTTCCACGAACTTCCGCTGCAAGCCCTGCCCTTGCTGCGTGCCGCCGCGGCGGCCGCAAAACCCAAGTGCTGCAGCGCCACGCGCGCAATGCTGGAGATGTGGAGCGAGCAATGGCAGGCAGCGACAGGTGCGGGGCATACTGTTGTGGATACTCCCCTTTATGTGGTGAATACTGTATATACAGACATCTAATGATAAACCATTCCCGCAAGTTCCCCAACCAGCACTCTGTGACATGCTCCCCGTCTGAAAAAATCGCATAGCTAATTTGGCCCACGTCAGACTCTCACAGGGCTGGTGCATAGCCAAGACGCCAGGTGAGCAAGCGTTTGAGGGTAGCGAGATGGAAGAAGTCCTGAGATCGGTGCAGTTGGATTCCATGCCTCCGGCTTTTTCAGAGATCCTGGGAACGCCTAAGTCATTGACTGGCCCCAGTTAGATGTGACATCGAGTTTCTTAAGTGATTAATAAATGTTATATATAATATATATATATATATGGTTATATCATGGTTATATCCACTTCGAAATCTTTGATAGTCTTTGAGATTAAAATGGATTTTAACCCCCATAGTGATATATAGTGATCACTGAATCAACTCCATGGTCCATCTAAGCAAGTCTTGGGGAAACTATTTGGAGCAGATTTCTTTGGAATTACTGGCGAGTCAGAGCCCCAGCTATGGTATGTTTGAAAGCACTTTGGGGAGTCGGTTGGATATGGTCGGATGGAGCCTCAAATGAAGACTTGTCATGTGGATGTCCTTCATGTTGGTTGTGCAACAAATAGGTAGCGTCTATCAAATCAGCAATAGATGAGCAATCAATGACGCGTGGTATGAAAAGAGATCATTGGAATCCCTTTGTGATAGTGACTGAATCTCAAATCCCCAACATCCTGCGTTTGTCTTTGGGCTGGCAATGACCTCTTGACCGACCATTTGTGAACTGAAGGGCTTAAGGAACGATACCAGCTCTTCTTTCCTTAGCTGTCTATGTGCACAACTGACCTAAATAACCAAGCCTGTCAACTGGAAAGACAATCCCATCTCTCGAGCTATGTGCATCCTTTCTTCAGGTTTCGGAAAGTCATGGAAAATCCAAGCTGCCAATAGGAAATGCTTATTGTTGTTGCAGATGATTTGGGATGGTATTTGGAGTTCGATGTTCAATGCAGCCGTGCTGACCAGAGGATGTCTAAGGGGGAAAATGAACGACAACCAAATACCCCGGACCCTCACATTTCCGTAAGTCCGGGTATCTCCCCCTATTTTCACCAAGTTTTCCCTCAGTAAATTTCTGACCTACAACCACCATCAACCACCTACCGCCAGATGCTGCACCCAGGACCAGTTGGTTGAAGCAACCCGTCACCTGCAACGTGACGCTACGCCACTCCTCAGCCCGGCTGCAGTACCAGCTGCACCGCGGCCTCAACGCGAAGGGCGACGCATGGCAGCTCTGTAGCGACGGAGTGCTGCTGTGGCCGGAGGAGATGCTGGAGCCAGAGGGACTGGCCACCAGGGAGGCGTATCTAGGTGCGGAACCTCAGATGGGCAGGCAGAAACATGGGTGAAACATGACTGATTTGATGGTTGCTGGTTTGACACCTTGTTCTCTTTTTGTTTGTCTAAGATTGTCTAACGGTTCTCAGTTCTAACCTGGATGATTGATGATGGTTCGTGGCTGGTGGTTTGAACTGCTCTCCATTTTCTATGGAGCTGAAGGACCCACACCAGACAACCGGCTTTGTAGAAATCTGCTAAGGCCCGTAGCCTTAGCAAATGGTATTTTAAATGTCCATGATAACCCATGATAATCCATACACTAATGGCCGGTGACATTTTCATGTGTTTTGATTCTCCTGATCATGCTGGTTCGCGAAACATTGGTTAGTTAACCCCCTGCTTGAAGTCTCCATTTCTAGAGGTTAAACCGCCAAACTTCGAAGACTTTACTTGAAGCGGTCTGCACATGTTTCGCCATATACAGGTAACCAGTCAGGGTATGTTTCGCCATGTCGAATTGCAACCCATACCCTCCGGTGATCTAAGCTAGCAATGATAGAAACAACCATTTGTACCAATTTCTAGGAGGGATTTTCCAACAAAAATCATCTTCGCACTGCAATGTTTGATGAAGGTATGAAACCTCCAATTTTCCAAGACACTGAGGTTTTTGCATGGCTTTACCCTCGCAAACCAGGACCAACAAACCGCCTCATTCAAACAATTGTCGAATCTCAAAAAACATCACATCGAAAACCATGCAAATCTAAATTTCCCACGCTATGTATCATCTTTATTAAACTAATCCATCACCCTCTGGTAGCTTTACATCGCTATATAAGCCATGGCCCTTAGAAATAGATGACTCATGATGATTTATCTTTTGGACATGGTGATTTTTCATGCAAATTGCAACAAATTGCCAGAGGGTTAAACAAACAAATAAAGCCATACCCGATTTCAAACACCTACGAGTTGCGGATGGTTTATGGCATTTGGTTTACCACATTAACCCTTAAAAATCACCAGGTGCCCTGGCCAAGCTCTTCCCGCCTTTCGCCGCAAAACTGCTGGAGCTACACCAGCAGCTGGGCGAAATCTGCTCCCTGGAGTGGTCCTGCGTGGCAGGAGACTGCCTGGTCATGGCCCGGCAACTGGAAGAGACTGGGATTTCTTGAGAACAATGGCTGGAAAAGGAGGCATGCTCATGGATTTTCATGAATTTCAGCAGCAAAGAACACTAAAGAAATAGTCGAACTTCTGGTGAACAATGGTTTGAAGCGCACAAATGGCTGGAATGTTGGGACTGAAGGGCGGCAAAGATGGTGCTTTGGGAGTTCACCAGCAATTAAGATTTCTCCCACAGGGGACGGCATGCCATCAAGATATCATGGGGATTTTCACCAGCAAAAATTGTGACATGTTCCATACCAAATGCTTTTGCTGGATGATTTGATGATGGAACCGCAGCCAGACCTCGAGCTTTTGCGGTTCTTCATGTTCATCCCAGCCCATGGGGACAGTCCTTCGCGGAACCCCGATGAAAATGAGCAGATCCATCACATTTCACCAGCGTTTTTCGTGGACCTCAACTAAAGATAGCTAAAGGTGGGCCATCCGACAATCAGAAATTGTCTATCAACCTAAAGCAGTGCCTAAAATGGCTGGTTGATGGCGTATACCATTTGGTTAATCAAACTCAAAAACTAATCCAATATTTTCGCAACTTCACACATTCATTCTTGTTAAATGTTGATTTATCCTTGCCTACAAGTGACAATGAACCTGCTCTCACCAAGTTGAACAACCATTTGTATGCCCAACATTACCCAACAACTGCTACCTTCGACCCACATCAAGCACGATGATCCCACCCCAACAGATGGCCACGGCCACCAACGTTTAAGGCGACGGGTCCCTTCCAGCGCATCTTCACCTCCAACGTCGCGGACCACGTGGGCCTCCCGGGTCTCGTTTTGGCCTTGGCGCCGCTGCTGTGTCCGGGCGGGAAGCTGAGCTGCTCCTTGAACAACAACCTGAAGGCTTTGGATTTCAATGGCGCCTGGGCAAAGTAAGACCGGGAAGCAGAGGAGGAATAGGGGAGACACATGGATTAAGTAATGATTAAGTAAGTAACAATGGGGAATGGAATGGAATATGTGCATGATTCAGATGCCAAAAAATGGCATATGGAGATAGAACATATTTTGAGGATGTATTTCCCAAAGAAAACTGGAAGTTAGACCCGGCAAATGGAGATATACCGCTCAAGTCGTAGAATCGGAGTGCTTGATGTATGGGTTCGATACGGTTTGATCGAAGACTATTATCTCATGATCTAATGGCAGGTATAAGACAACAATAATTGTGGGAACAAACTTACCAATAATAGTGGGGGTATCAACCAACCTGAAATTTGTGTGCTTTGGCAAGTGATAGCAGACATGTACTTTGGCAAGTGATAGGCCAATGATGAGCTAGTTTGTGTTTGGTGCATTGCTAGAATTCAGCTAGATGGGTCAAAGATAACCCATGTGATTGCCCTTGGTGTTTGGTATCCGGAAATTTGATGGAAGCCTTCTCCCATGCGCAAAATTCCCCACAACTCGTTGAAACTTCTCCAAGGTGATGTCGTTTCGCTGGTGCCAAAGTTGCACGGCATCGACCTCCAAACTTTCGCTCAGCACATGGGGGTGACCTGTGAGAAAGTGGAAGGAGTGCAGGATCAGCTTCTTGGCTGTGGACACTTGACAAACCCAGAATTCTTGCGGTTTTAATCAATATAACGCATGGGTATACACATATCATGTACATATATTTTCACTTAATGGAAGGTATAACAGTATATAACAGTATATAACAGTATATAACAGTATAACACTGTGTAATCAATGATGATTTGCCTGATGATGGCAAATATCTTTTTCCAACCATATTTGGGATCTTCCCCAGTGACAAACATATTTTTCAGTCGGGATCGAACACCACTAAATATCAATGAAACCGTGGATTAGCAACCTCTGTTGATTAATGATTAGGGGTCTTCTCTACTAGTGTACAGGAGGGTTGCTAATTAACATTATTGGGTCATCTAAAAGTGGGGCACCCCAAATTGACAAGTTCGATAGCGAACAAGTACAATGATCAACCAATGGATTTTGGAATGCCCTGCGACAATCAAACATAGCAATTGGAAATCCTCCATTTGCAGATGATTTTCCGATCAAAACTGACATGCATCGAAGATTTTCCAATGCCACGTTGGTTCACCGGAGGGTGCCATATTGATGGACAAAGCAATGTAGTTTCTGCCATGTATTGCGGTCCATCAACGCTGTCACCGCGCAGCTGGGATGCACATCCGGCTGTGACAAGGCTGTGAAATAAACATTCGCCCCCGGATTTCTTATCTGATTATCTACCCTCCGGTCATCAAACATAGTGGAGCCAGGCCTGAAAATCATCCATTTTTCGAGGTTTTTTCCCATTCAAACATCATTTAGTTTTGAGGATTCTCACATGTTTGATGACACGTTTGAGGGTAGCTGGTGATTTGGATGTGCATCCCCCCACAGTATTGTATGGTAGCCTCCTCAAAAAAGATAGAAGAGTAAATCAGTAAATCATCATCAAATTAATGGAGATTTGTACTCTACCAGTTGGTAACCGCCGGGTTTATACTCTACCAGTGAAATGTGTTATGTTCCTGAATCCAGAATCCATCCCTCGATGTGGGGAATGGACACTTTCCAAAAGGGGCCAGCCAAGTCATGGTGAGCCTAGAATCAAGTCTCCGACGCTCTCCTCACACATTACCAACTGAGCTTAGCAGAGTATGTCCGCAAATCTACTGGTCAATGAACCTGTTCCTCATTTTTGTAGCTAATTTTGGGGCGGAATCCGCCATTTTCACACGCACCCGTTTTATCATCCTGTGCGCAGCACATTTTGACCGAGGTTGTGGATTACCCGCACTCCGTTGGAAATGACTCCCGCGGACAGCGCCTGGCGCTTTCAAATATGACCCAAGAAACAAAAATGATTCAAGAACATTAGCACATAAATGATGGTACACTGACTAGATTTCATAGTTTTTGATCTCCAGTGGGAGTTGTGCTTTTCTTTTGTTCTCAAGACTCTTGGGCTTAGCGCTTTAATTCTCCTTTTTGACATTTTTTGATTTGATGACTCACTCAATGTTTCCCAGTAGCTTCTCCTCCAACCAATATTTTTCAGTTAAAGGAGACTTGAACAAATATCACATGGCCTGAAATATGTAATGTTCAACCACTACTTGCTCATAGTTCCTGATATTTTTTCCTCTATTTCCACAGTAGATAATCAACATTTCAGGGATAGAAGAGCTTCAGCCCTACCATCTATGCTTTATTTCCCTCTAAAATTCATCCCAAAGCATCCCAAGTCAGCTCCAAACAACAGGGCAAAGTCGGCCAAAACTCTCAAGTTCAATGTAAATTCCCCATATTTTGTGGCTTCAAACCCGCCATCTATGGTTTATTTGCCCATTCGTAGTCGCTTAATTCATCTTAGATCTAGAATGATCTATACTATTCTTGGTTATTTCTTCACGTTTCTTGCTTAAAACCAATTTCCCTCGATGAATTCCACCCCGTTTCTAGTGACTGGAACCCCATTTTTCTTGGTGAATTCTCCACTTCTCTTGAATTCACTCATAATTCCCAGAATAGTCCTATAATAGTCCCCTATGACATATGATGTATATATATATATATATATATTAATGTATATATATATATATTAATGTATATATATATATACGTTGCTACATGTTAATGTTAATAGTCTATGTCTTATATGGTATATGGAAATGAATAGTTCCAAATATACATATACATATATATATATACATATATATCAATCCCAATGTCACAACGTTCGTTGGTGAATCCCACCCCAGGCGATGCCTTGGCTTCGTGGATTTTGCACAGCGCCTCGCAGCTCCATCGCTGCCCGGCGCCGGACCCCGAGACCTTGCGACGCCGCGCGGCCGAGGGCGAGGCCCTGGGGATGGCGCAACGCTTCGCGCGGCGCTTCACGTGTTCCAAGGTCACAGTGCCTTGGAACATGGAGAAATGACAAAACTGGGAAACATGGGGAAAAGGATGAAAAAGGGGAGATATCTAGCTGTAGAGGTATGATATAGCAATATTTTTACGATAATGTCAATGATTTTCACCAAAATATGGCGGGAAGATGCGGGTTTAATCTGAGATTTTACCAGCCAAAATGAAGCTTTAAGTGGATTTAATCAACTTTACGGTCTGAAACCCCGACGGAAATCGAGATTTTGTTTGCCCATGCTTGGATAAGCAGGAATGGGTGAAGCCGGTAAATCTTGGTTTGATGGGCCGTAGGGTTTGAGCTTGAACTATCTTGAACTCGTTGGTAAGTGAGTTTTAACCCACTGACCATCTAGTCAACGCCTATAATAGGCCCGTTCACACAAGGCGATGCCCAAATTTGTTGGCTAAGTTGGTCGATAATATCCGCTTGACTGCTGGCTTGATATATAACATGGTTTGATATTTTATTGTGAGTATAGCTATAGTTGGATGAGGTTACAAATCAACTTATAAGTAGCACCACCTTGGGTAGTGCGTGGTGAACAATCTGAGAATATATATTATTAATATATATATATATATAATAAACCAAGATCGGACTTTGAGCTTTCTCGGAGTGGCAGCAGGGGACTTGACCAAAATCAATCGAGAGTCGTGCTTTTGACTCGCCAGCTATAGTGAAATAAGTGACCGCCAGGCTGATGAGGGAGTAGCACTCATTGTCTCATTGTCGATTATCACCACAAGCTATCACAAACTATTACAGCATCATGATCGTTAATGTTTCACGATTATCATTAAATCCTAGTCCTCAGGCATCATTAATCACTTCACTAAAATCAGCAAGACATGAAAACGTTCATCATTATCAAACTGATGATCATCATTTTCATCCTTTGGAATGTGGTTTGAATTGATTTAAGGGACAATTTACAGGAAACTGAAGCAACCTCAAGATATTTGCGGAAAACAATGATTTCTGCTGACGATTTTCCCTTCAACCAATCCAGTGACCGCAGCTTGTCCTACTAAAACACATGTTTGATCACCCAATAAACCCACTATCGTTGTGTATATCTCCATTCTGTCCTCATAAAGTACCATTTTCAACCCCACTGAAACACCATTAAACACAAAATTCTTGCGGTATATTCCCCCTTACACCTTCCCATCATCATCAAAGGTCATTTTCCATCCTATTGAATAGGATCCTAGTATTGTTGCCAACAAATTCCCATTGTCTCCCCATAAAATCATATAAAATCCGCTTTATATCACTATAAAATTCTATAAATCACCAGAAAATCAACCCCAGTCCTCCCGTAGTCCCAGTGAGGTTTGTGTCCTCGCTGCCTTGCTCCGTCGCCTGGATGTGGAGGTTGCCACGGAGCTCCTGAGGCAACTGAAGGTCGTGGCGCCTTCGGCCATGATGCGCCTGGCACAGTGTTGCTGGGTGAAAAAAGCTGGGGATTGGTAGGGGATTGGTAGGTGATTGGTAGGTGATTGGTAGGTGAACCCCGAGAAAAATGGTGATTTACATTGATTTACATTGATTTACATTGATTTACCCCCCAAATGGGGATGTATTGGGATTTTATCAGCCAAAAACATAGGGATTTTTAGTTCATTTATTTTAGCTAAGTTGGTTGGGAAAAGCAGGTGAACTGTTGGGTCCTTGCTGCGATAATTTTCGGATAAAGGGTAGCGCTTATTTCATAAATGGATTGGGGGATGGGTTCAGTTATTTATTGATATTTAATCACAGAAATAGGATACTGATCCGCAATGACGAGCAATTGTTCAAGGACGTTGAAACAACCAACCAGAGACAATTACTTTGCTTTGGGTCTTGATCATGTTTGCTTCTGCTTCTCCAGGCAGTGCTTCTGAGAGTCAAAAGATTGAAAGCTGTCCGAACAATTTGTGAACAAATTAAATTTGACTATTATCAGCTATTTGTAACATATCAAAACCAATTCCTGGACCGTCATTTGAAATTCCAGCCTTCGTAAATCTAAGAAAAAACATCCAAAAACAAAACTTCACAACTTCCAGGTTTACCAGATCTCCACCCTCTCCGTACCTGGGCCTTGGTGCGTTTCCAGCTGCCTTCCGCGGATCTGCCGCGCTGGGCCTGGCAGAGCCATCCCACCGTGCTGCTGCTGTGGCTGCGCCCCGAAGCCTTTGCCGCCGCGACGGCCACGCTGTTGCGGCGGCAGGAACCGAAGTGGCACCGGTGTAACAAGCCGAAGCAGCTGAAGTTCGTGGATGGAGAACGGGGAAGGGGGGGCTGGGGTATGTTGAGGGGATGGAATAGTAATTGAATAGTAACGCCCTATATTGGGAATTTTCATGGAGATTCTATAGAACTCAATCAAATAACGTGGTTGATATCAATTTAAGTTGACCATATTTCGGCACTTTTCTATTACTTAGATCGGCCATGGGTTGAGCAAAGTGGGTATGTAACTGGTTTGTAGCCAACGAGTAGGTCAAACGTATTCAGGTACTTACTCACTTCATGGGTCGTGTAAGTGGTTACTGTAAGTGGGATTTTGATCTGAAAAAGATTAAGTTGGTGAATCCAGGATTTGGTCAGGAAGCACGGGTATGTGTAGTTTGGTGTCGTTTCAACCCTTGTAAATTGAAACATTGTGACAAAAATCGGAAATTCGCGCCAACTGGTTGGCGTACACAATCTCAATCAGTTGTTTTTTTCAAGGGTGTATCGTCGCAGGCATTGTGGATGTTTTTGGCAAGACGTGATTGCTTCTGAGATCATTACATCAAATTGATTCGCCCCAATTTTGCAGAAAGTTTCACGTTTCCTGCTTGGATCCAAATTGTCCCAACTGTTGCCACTTGGAACGGGAAACGCCGCGGGGCCCAGGAGGAGTTTGGGGCCAGTTGAAATGGGCGCTGGAGAGACCGGGTGACGAAGTACAAGTGATCGATGCTCGATGTGCATAGGAGTTTGGTCGTGAGACCTGTCCTTATTTGGTTGTGTGGGTTAAGACATGTTAATGACATGTTCAGACATGCCGATCACCGATCCATCTACCAAGAAAAGCGATGGTATGGCAAACATTGAGCAAAATCTTGTTTTTTGGTTGCGGGTTCATTATTTTATGAATAGTTCAAAGGTATGTGTTGATCCAGATAGTTTGGCAGGAAGCAGAATTTCCTACTCATAATTACAACTATTTGATAATTGTACAAGTTGCCGAGTGCGTGATGTTTCATCCCGCATCCAAATTCCTAGCATCTTCGTGTTTTTGGTCATCAGAAAAATGATGGCTGACCATTGTTCACAATATTGTTTGCATTTTCCCGCACCAGTTTCCAGGGAATTTGCAGCAACTCCCGTTTAAATAGGGCCGTACAAAGTGGCATAAAGTGGCAATTATAGATTGGATTTAGATGTATCCAGTGTTCACCATGAATCCCATCTAGCCTAGTTTTACACTTACTTACCTAAGTGGGCCCCTCATTGGCCTAGACCTTGGAGTTGCTTTTGTTTCCGGGGAAAAAAAATACTTTCTTCGAGTGATCCCCACCATGAGACTTTCTTTGGCATATAGTGTGATACAGATTTTGACATAACTTTCTGGCAAAACTTTCTGGNNNTCCTCTTGGCATTCTATCTGACATTCTTTCTGGCATTCTATCTGGCATGTATTCTGACATTCTTTCTGATATTCTTTCTGGCATTCTATCTGGCATTCTATCTGGCATGTATTCTGACATTCTTTCTGATATTTTTTCTGGCATTCTATCTGGCATTCTATCTGGCATGTATTCTGACATTCTTTCTGATATTTTTTCTGGCATTCTATCTGGCATTCTATCTGGCATTCTATCTGGCATTCTATCTGGCATTCTATCTGACATTCTTTCTGATATTCTTTCTGGCATTCTTTCTGGCTTTCTATCTGACATTCTATCTGGCATCCATTCTGGCATTCTTTCTGGCATTCTATCTGGCATTCTTTCTGGCATGTATTCTGACATTCTTTCTGGCATTCTGTTTGGCATTCTACCCGACATTCTATCTGGCATTCTATCTGCTATCTGCCTGACATTCTTTCTGGCATGTATTCTGGCATTCCTTCTGACATTCTTTCTGGCATTCTATCTGACATTCTATCTGGCATTCTATCTGGCATTTTTTCTGACATTCTATCTGGCATTCTATCTGACATTCTTTCTGGCATTCTATCTGGCATTCTTTCTGGCATTCTATCTGGCATTCTATCTGGCATTCTATCTGAGATTCTATCTGGCATTCTATCTGGCATTCTTTCTGGCATTCTATTTGACATTCTATCTGGCATCCATTCTGGCATTCTTTCTGACATTCTATCTGGCATTCTATCTGGCATTCTATCTGGCATTCTACCTGCCATTCTTTCTGATATGTATTCGGACATGCAGTCTGGCCTTGAGGTCCGGCAGTGCCCACTGGGATCTGGAGCTCCCGGTTGAGGTCCGGCGTTGCCCACTGGGATCTGGAGCTCGCGGTTGAGGTCCGGCGTTGCCCACTGGGATCTGGAGCTCGCGGTTGAGGTCCGGCGTTAGATCCGGAGCTCGCCGTTGAGGTCCGGCAGTGCCCACTGCGATCTGGAGCTGGCCCGCGTACACCTGTGATAAAATCTAGTAACCCTCACCTGGCAGGTGGGGAACAACTCATCTCATCAACCAATAGGGGAATGCTACAGTAGGATTACCTTCGGGCCCCAAAGGTCAGACAGATTACCCTCTACTCATCAACATGGCTGGAAGTTCAACAATTTTTTCCATTCAAAACCCATGAAATCCCATCAAAATCCATGTAAGTATGTACTGATAGGATTTTCCATGCCATGTTCACCTCAGAGGGTACGGTTGCAGGATGGTTTCGACCTGAAACTGCTCGATAGTGGTGACTTGGAAGTGACTTTTGCCCTGGACTCCTCCGAAGTCGCCTTCGGCGTGGGTGGCGCGGCGTTCCTTCTAAGTGTGGTGGACAATGTGATCGTGTCCGGACCCCATGAGCCCAAAGCAGTGGAGGAAAAAGGAAACGATCAAAGCTGCAAGTGGCCCGAAAAGTGACAGTTGCAGCTAGGAACTTAAGTGATAGTAGTGATTTTAACAGTGAAGGTTATCATCAAACAATGGAGTTTCAGCAAAAATGGGGTGCATAAGCATCATAAAGGGAGAAAAATTGGGGATAAAAGAGCAAACGGTTGGGATTGGAACCAACAGACGATGAAGATGAAGGGTAAGCTATCACCATGATGTCCCTAAAATCAGTTTTGGAGTTTGATTCTGAGTTACCAAGAATGACAGGACTGGGGGGGGGAGCAACCCGAGCCCTGCACAGGAAGAGTTCGGCAGAGCCGGGGCAGATATCTCAGATGCTCGGATCGTCGAGGTTGGAAGCTGTCCTCAGTGTTTGATTAATTTGACTAATATTCATTAGAACCCTTGGGTGAATTGAACAGTCAACAAGGTACAGTATTTTGTTTTGTTCAAACCCCCTGGATTTTCCAACATGTTTAAGCTGTGTGTGGTTCTTTCAGCTAGGGTTTTCTCTTCGCATCACAGTATGACATTTCTCCGGAAGGCACATGCATTTGGGTGACATGCAGCGCATCATTTGCAGCCTTAATCGAAACATATTTTTTCTCATCGAACTGCGCCGAACCAGTCCAGAGACATTTGGAAATATTATAGTACATTATAGTTGATTAAACTATCCAATGGTTAGGAGGAAGCAGATTGGAGCTCGAAGCTACAGTTGGAATTCTCCATATTTCCCATCAAATGGGGAACCAGTTGAAGCTACGGTTTGAGTTTCCCAACCGCATGATACTTTACAAATTGTTACAAGTCAAAACTAGCTTAAAATGCTTAGAATCAGAATTTTCTCGAGATGATGTTTCATGTCCCAAGTCCAAGCATCATTTGGGAAGCCAATGAGCCTGGGCCGCTCGGCCAAGGGATCCAAGTCTGGAGTCAACGAACCCAATTCGTTCAGATGGATCCCCGCAACTTAGTAGGATCCCATCAATATTCCAAGAATGCCCCTTTTTTTTGCGGTAAACACTTGAAAAAAAAGCTTTCCTGCAAGAAAACTTAACCATCCTTAACCAATCCATTGATATATTATATGGAGTTCAAAGAATGCAGTGTTTTTAACCAACCATTTCTTGGTTGCATGACATGATCCAAGCTAGAACAATGATTCAAAACATTAGGCCATATGCCGACTATACATGGATGCCATCCCACTACTCACGAAAAATCCGCCTTAAAGTGGGACCCCAAGATGACTAGATCCAGCACTGGGGGTTCCTGGTAAAACTCCATTGGACACAAACTCGAGGACTCCGAGTTCCTGCGGGTCACGGAAATTCTGAAGCGCCTTGGTGCGTAGTGGAACTTCCTCGAAACTGGACAGGGGTGCCCTGCAGCATTCTCCAGCAAAAGGTGGGGAAAAAAAAAGATGGCTCTCCGCGGAATATAAGCCCTGGTTCGTTGTTTCTTGTGGAACCCTGTGTCACATTGGCGGATGTTCAAACTTGATTTCTCTTGGACCGAAAAAAATCACAGTAAAGCCTTGATTCTCAACTTAGTTGTGTTTTTTGAGTTGTGGGCTGTATCTTAACCCACTCAAACATTGGCTTGTCTTATTCTTTTGTTGATAGCATTATCAATTTTCCCAGCACCTCTGGACCTTAGCAAAACATGTGAAAGCCCGGTGGAACACCTGCAACGCCTCAATCCAGTCTAGAAAAGATAGCAGCGTGAATAGCCACCTGAAAACAAGATGCAAAGCCTGCCGCCCATCCCCACCTTTGCAAAACCCTTAACCTCTACCTAATCTATCTAATCTATCTAATCTATCGCACTTGCCTAAGCTACCTAATCTGTCTAAGGTACGTTTGAAGTCCCGAAGCTTCTGTCTGGATTGAAGAAGATTGAAGAAAAACACCTGTGAAATCTTCAATCTTCAATCTTCAATCCAAAGGAAGGTACACAGTACACAGGCTATCCATGACAAGAAGCATGGAAAAGCTTATCTAAAGACTTGGATTCCTATGAGAACAATCCATCAAACCAATCCAGTACCGGTAACCCTGGGTCCCATCCCCACCCCAACGTCCACCGATGCTGAATAGCCAAGGATTGACACGGAATTTGTGCGCAAAGTTTTTCAGAGATGTGCTGGAGCATCACATAGTACCATGGACAAACTCTGGCTTGGCTATGAGCAGTTTGAGAAATCTCAGGTGAAGTGTGGGGGCAAGGGCGGGTGTTCAAAGATGTCTTCAAACCGACCGGAGTTACAATTTGGGGTACCAACTTTGAATGGTCAAAACATCTAAAAAGCATGACCAAGTGTTGTGGAAACATCGGTCGTAAAAGTCGACCAAAATTGGTGCCGTGTATCATATGTTTCTTTATTTGGTGCTGCAGGTCATGCCACCAGTTCAATATCATGGGTGGATATGTCAGCGGTTGCCTTCCCAAGTAATCCCTGTTTGCCTGAACTTGCTCAATTCATGTGGTGTTGTTTACATGCTGACGCTACATCCTTTGGGAAGGAGTTCACCATGATACCATTTATCAGATAATGATCTCACCATACATTTAGAACATTCATGTCAACTGCCAACCTGGGATTGACAATCACCGGTCGGTTCATGGGAGGTCCATTCTCGAACAGCGATAAGTGGCTTTGACATGGCACCATCACCGAAAGAAACAGCGCAGCTTATGGGTTCTTGGGTGACTATGGATCCCACTTTGACATCACTATAATTAACCATTATATCCCCGATCCTGAGCAACCAGCCGTACCACTACTCCAAGTCGAGCACAGCAATGTGCCCTGGCATCGCAGGGCAACCCTGCAATGGCTGCCAAGTACATGTCGGAACATATGCCGCGCTACGTGCGGGGCAAGGCGGCTTACAAGGACAGGATTGACCTAGAAATACCTGGAGCAACCCGGAGCCAATTTCCAAGAATTGGTTCAAGGAAAATCTGCAGCAACTCCAGTTCTGCGAGGCGTAAAACCAACGGTTTCCTTTAGAGTTTCCCCATGTTCCCAGCAACTTGGGGGCTCAACCTGCAACACCAAAGCAGAGCAGCCATTAACAGAGGGATTTGTATACTTCCTAATCACTGTTAGATATTGTTAGCTTGATCTTTCGTGGGTCGTGGTTCCAACGCCTTTCAACTATTTATTTTTTTCCACATCCCTCAGGTGATTGAACACTAGCCAGTTTTTTCCCCCCTCTTTGGCTTGAAACAACCAACATCAACCAACCATATCAAACCATTATCATTTTTGCTGATGAAACATCTCTACTATACTTGTATTTATATACTTGTTACTTCTTGTTATTTTGTCAAGCCTGCAGATATTTTGCTTCACTGCCTCGTCAGGGAGGTGTCCTCCCGGCAGCCACAGAAATCGGGGGCAGGAGTTGAGCCAGCTTGGAAACAACATGGATTTCTATGCCGTGGCTGCCCCTCGTCTTGTGTCGGTGAAGGAAGGGTCGCTGTGACTTCAGACCTGGCAGGAACAAAAAGGGTGCGTTAAAAAAAAGTAGCCAATTCGATCTATCATGATCTATTTGTCCAACAGCCAACCCATATAGCCACTTACCTAGCCACTTATCATATAAACCAACTTAGCGATTCCGAATGGGGCACCACCTTGAAACTTGTCACTGAAGCTGACCGAGATCGAACAAATCCACCACACTTTGAGGTGCCAATAACTCCCAAGACGCAGCTGGAGCAGAAGAAACTGTTTCTTGGCTCCGCCATGCTCCGGTAAAAGTGCCGGTGGGTCTGTTGTTGTACATGAAGATTTGTATAGCATACAGTGGCGGTGGAGAAAACCTCCCAAATATCATGATTGACAAGGAACACATCTTCAAGTTGCTGGCCTAACATATTCCCAAAGCCCTGAGGTTCGACCAGTGGCGTGCGATCCTGCGCTTCGAACGCACCAACCCCTTGCAACTTGAGGGAGAGGAGCTCACGGCACGAGTGGCGCTGGTGTATCAGCAGGCATTGAACGGTGCGGAAAGATTTTCTCGTGAAGGGTTGGTTGACCATCCGATGTATACCATCGCTCAATCATTGAACAGAACTCGTTCAACATATGTGGGTTGAAAAATGACAGTGTTTGAACATCCAACATGTGGAGATCGAACCATCAACATATGGATAAACCGACCAGCAGAAACATGAAGATTTTCTTGTTTTGCCCTTCAACTCGTTGAATACTATCGAAGGACGCGAGAAAAAGAGCGGGCACTGGTTTGAGGTCAGGTTCATCATCCAAATCGTGACTATACCATTACGGATCACCACCCCTAAGAATGCAAGAATCCTGGACATGGTTCAAGCGAAAGAAATACAGGAAGCCTTTGATGGTAGAAATCTCGTTTTCCTTCCGTCTTCCCTCAAAATGAATCCACTGGCACAGTGCCAGAAACTACCAACTATCAACCACTATGTTTATCTATTTTTAGTTTTGTTGCAGGAATGATTATTGATTATACATGAGTAGTATATACATATAATTCTATACATATATATTGATTAGTATATATAGTACTATACTGTATCACCGGAATGAAATCAAAAAAGGGGCGTTCTCAGCCGGAAAAAAAACACGGCCGCGCTCCAGGCATCGCTGGCGTGCGGCTTCTCTCCGGATCTCTGGTATGACTTCTCGGCGTGGTTGGACCTAGGCGCCAAACGCGCAGTTTTTCGGGGCGGGGATGGGCGATGTTAACAGGAAATGAAGATTGATGTGATTTTATATCCTGTTGAATGTTATTATCTTCAGGATTTAATTGTTACCATTATATTGTTGATATACCTAATATTTAAGATTGATTAATTAAATGTTTTTCAAAAATAGAGTATCATAATGGTTTGACTATACGCTGAATTTTAGTGAAATGTACCCGTACACTTAACATAAATAGAGCAGATGACAAAAGACAAAGAGGCACATCAACCATGTGCATTGAATGGAACCATAGAACATCATAACAGATACAGGTCGCAAGAAGCATGTTTGAATTGACTAATGCTGTGGGGGCTCAAGACCATTATGGAAATGTTCCATGGACCCCCTGCTGTTCCTGAAGCAGACCCCAGACTTATTTGAATTTAATTTCTTGGCTTCAGCGCCCCACACGTCTACCGCATACCTTCTTCATGCAAGTCTTATAACAACATATATCCAACAACATATTTGTATCTGATTCTATCCATGTTTTCAACCATATGTGTACTAAATGATTCACACTACACGCATACCGCATGCACTACACGTGTGTATACACCATGAATCACAAAGCTCGCCAGGGGGAAAGCAAGAGGAAGCCACAGAGGTCCTGCGAAAGGCGGTGCAACGCTTCTTGCCCAAGGAGCTGGGAAGCTGTTCCTGAGGTTTCCCTCCGCTGTCCTCAAACATAGCTGGGAAGCAACCGAACTAAATAAGCATTTGAATATGGGAAAATCTTCTATAAACGGACATTTTCCATTGCCATGTTGGTTACTTTGTAGGTGAATTTCCAATGAAGTGATATGAAGAGTCACTTTATCCCAATTTTAAGATGTTTTAAGTTGGTTTCAGATTTCATGATGTTCGCTGCACAGCTCTTAATATTCCAGGTGGTGCCCCCCCCGTGATATTTGTTTTATCAGCCATTATCAACCCCCTTACCTAGTTCGATATGTCTACCATAAACCCATATAAATCCAATCATTAAGCTACATTATCTCGACCAACTTTGCTAACTATGGGGCACCACCTTGAACTGGGGCTCAATTGGATGGATAGTTTCACAATATCTCATGTCTCAATCTGAATTTCGGGGGGTGAATTTCTTGCATTCAGCCAGATATAGGGTATGGGGATACACGTTGCCATTGACAAACATGAGACTCTAATCAGAAAATAAATGGAATGCTAGGGAAGAGGATGCCTGAACCGGCCGACTAGTCGTCCCAGGCTGGGGCTGGTTTGATCAAAAGTCATGGGAGTGTTGGGGACAGTGGGACGAATTTTCAACGTGGTTGCAGTATCAGCCATGTCTGGGATATTAGATTCAACATTGAGGAACTCCCTGTAACTCCCAGAATTGCTTGAAGGGTAACATTTGGGGGGTCAAAACATGCAAAGACCTTGGTTTCCTACACATGTTCTTTGAACCAGATTACTATTTTTTGATCATGTCTCCCTTGCACTCCCGCAATCAAACATGGCACGAACAAAACAACTCCCCCATTCATAGATGATTTTGCCATGAGCACCTCCCACCAGTTTTTCTATAGTTAGATTCCTGTGTTTGTTGGTTAATTCACCATAAAATCACCATAAATCACAGTAAGTCACCATAAAAACACCATAAAATCACTATAGAATCACCATAAATCTTAAAATCACCAAAAATCACCACAGCAGCAGGATTTGACCCTTCGGCTGCTGCTGGCGCAACGCTATGAGCTGGGCGAATCCCCGTTGCCCACGGCGCAATTGGAGGCGGCCGACGAAGCTTATCGGAGCCCTGGGCTGCGAGAAAAGTTGGTGAACTCATGGGTTCAACATGGTTCAACCATTCATGAAATATCCATTGAACATCTGAATATCCATCAAATATCATAAATATCATAAATATCCATTATTATTAATAATATGAGTTTCGCACATTTCAAGTCATAGAATAGACAGAAAACAATGCTTCCAAAACGGCAGCAAAGATCAGGTGACAGAGCTTCTGCGCTTACTTCAGACAAGGTCAGACCTCTTACAATAGAAACGAGAGAGTTCATGTGAAGTCTGCCTGGACATGGATGGGAGTGGCTTCAACCACCTGTTGGTTGAAAACATTCATGTGCGTATAGATAAAACGTGTACGTGCGTTTTCCCTGTGAATCACCATATGCATGCGCATGTTTCAGAAACAAGCACTCGCAATATACATTTCTAGAATCCAAGAATGTTCCTGACCTATATGCAATATGGATTAGTCTCAAAATAGGATGCCGCCATGATGGCCCTAAAACCACAGGCTAAGGATCCTTTTCCCCAAATTACAAGGTTTACAGGTGTTTGGACATGGATATGCCTAGCCCATTTTCAGACACACCCACATTATTCATACATTTTGGTCATCCAAATCAAAGTTGAAACTCCAGCCAGATGTCTTGTGAGACCCTGCCCAGCCTGGCTGAGGAAGTTGATGGAAGATATGCCGAAGCCCTGTCCATTGGCCTTGATCAACTTCCTGGGCTACGACCCTCGGTTAAGCGCTGGCGGCTGGGGAAATGGTGGATGACCGCTTGGATGATATAAAGAACAAAAAAAAAGAACAACACGAAACGACACGAATTGTGTGCCTTGGATTGGAAATACTTTTGGATGGTGTTTTACCGATTGTTTACGGAAGAGTGAAGATCCCAAGGGGAACTGGTCATCGAAAAAAGGCGTTTACCCTGGGGCAATGACTTTATTTAACAACTTCCATCCACAGCTGGAAGTGCCGTTCCAGCTGTAAGTGGATATACAACCGTAATTAACGCCAATTAAAGAGGTTGTATCCCAACATACAATATATGCATGCTTACACAATTATAATTAACAAACATTAACAAACTATGGTTACTATGGTTGTATATGCTCATAAGCCCTAGAATTATGGTTTATAGATGTTTATACCTATGCTTGTAATTGTAGCCTCAACTCCAGGTCCGTCGCCAGCGCGGCGCCAACGACTTCCGCGACAGCTTCCTGGAAGCCAGTGAGTCGTCGCCGCACTGCACCTGGGAGGCCTGGCGGCGGATCGTGGCGCCTTTTTTCGTGGCGTGGGAAAAGGTTGGTGAATTTTGGAGGAAAATATGGCGATTCATTGGTGATTCCAATGGAAAAATATGGCAAATACTGTATGGGGGAGTTTAATAGTTTAACAAAAAGGTAGTTTCAATGGAGAAAAACATGCGAGGGAGTCTGCTTGAAGCCTGAGAAAATGTGATATCATGAGATATTTGGAGGAAACAAAGTTGTTTTGATAGGTTAAAGGGCAGGACTAAATTGAAGCTGGCACTCAAATGGAAACATTTTGGAGTGTTGCAGTGTGCTTCCTATTTTTCAAGGGTCATTCAGGTTCCAAGTGCGATCAGACATAGAGATCTAAGCAGGAGACTTCGATGAAAAGCTGACATTCAATGGGCACAACAATTTTGATTTATTGACCGGGATCATTGAACAAATAGAGACATGAATTTAAGGGACCAAACAGAATCAACAAGGTGGGTCCACAGAATTTTCCCGGAGGACGGCGGACATATCATGCCCAGGTCCTGGTTTGAATCCTCTCAGCCTTGCTGGATGCTGGTGGTATGTTTCTGGAACCGCCAGAAAAACAAGTCAAAATTTAGACACCATCGAGTCCTGTAATTTCTCTACAAAAGCCCAGTAGCCACTCGTTTTGAAGGAACTCATGTCCCCTGACAGGTCTATGTTTTCGCAGCGATGACGGAGTACCACGTGTACGGGGCTATGGAGGTGTGGTGTTTGCTCCCAGAAAATTAGTGTATACAGTAATTCAAAGTGCAGGTGTTCGTTCAGTGATGTTCTTTTGGCTCAGGGGTCGGCAGAATTCACCACGAGGCCTTACGAAAGCCGATACTGAATGTTGGAACTTTGTGCGGTTCAATGACCCCAGATGGACGTGTCTGAAAATGGGTATACCCCCCAATGTGTCTCGAACTTGTCACGTTCGCAACTCGACATCATTTTAAATAGGAAACATGCTCACAACCGATGGACATCCATGGCATTTTGGATGCGTTTCCCATAATTTTCAGGCAATTCTTGTACAAAAGGGAACGCCTAATATACACAGCAATCCCTCTGAAAGAGGATGGCATTTCTTTAAGCAATCTTTGTCTTTTTTTCCGTTTCCCAGAGCTGAGACATGCTGAAACCCTAGATTTCCTATAGATGAGGCCCACGGACTCGCACTTCATCCCAAACATCTGGAAAGAATATGGACAGCCAAAAAGTCTGGGTTCCGAATATGGAATTCATGTAAACAACGGAATGCTGTTTCAGCCTGTGCTTTTTTCAATATCTGTTGGATTCTGTTGGTAGCTCACAAGCCCCACACACACACAGCTGCAGCGGGTAGGCGGCGGCGGGCGTCTTCCGGCTGGGCCTCGAGCGATATGGCGACCGGGAGCCGTCCATGCTGGCGGCCTATGTGAACTTTCTCATAGGCAGATGGGGAAAACTCGGAATTTTCTATGGCTTTACCTTGGTGAAAATAAGGGTATATGGGGGAAATGGATGTAATTTCTGTTCTTAAACTAACTCTGACTGGATGGTGGTGGCTTCTATATTGACTTACAACTTGGTTAACATTGGGGATTCATTGGGGTATATGGAGGATGATATAATCATAGTTAGTGGAAGTTAATGGGGTTATAGACTAATTTGTGACTCGGGTGCCCACGTGGTGGTGGCTTCGAAATTGTATGGCATTTGTTCATGAATTTTGTTGGTATTTTTTGTGGGTATGATGGATTATATCCCAAACATCTGGTTTCTGCGAAGAACTCGCAATAAGATATGATTGAACATGGTTCGTTAGTTAGCTAACTATAGAGAATCAGGGGAGAATAACTGGGGATATACACTCTTGGTGGTTGACAAGCCAGCTACTACCACCAGTTAGCTGCAGCTAATCCCATGGTACATCGCCGTGGATTCTATGCTGTTTGATGGGTTCATGTGGTCTCAATTTTTTTTAGCCATGATTGTGATGGAATAGGTCATTTTTGCCAAGCAAATGGGTGAATGCGTCATACATCTGCAGGTTTAAAGGTGAGGTTCTAAGTGTTTGGCACACTGTTTATTATAGTTGCAATGATTAGTGGTGCAAAAGAATAGTCCGTAGCAGTTGCCTCACAGGGGTTATTGTGCAATTGCTTGCCGGATGACTATGCTTGCTATTGTCCCAGAATTGGTTGAAGGGAAATATTTGCAGGGAACTTCCAGGAACTTCCAGGGAACCTAATTTCTAACGATGAAGCACCACCCTTATCACAGGCCATGATTGGCTGGTTGGTCCTGATTTTAAGAACAGTGTTTCCATCCCAGCAAACGAGACTATCATACTGATTGACGAGCACATGGTCGTGATCGGTAAGAACCACCAATCAGATGCACTTAGTTTTTGACAGTTTCTTGTAAATCATATCCCCTCTAAAGGCATTTGTACGACAAGATGATATGCGCATTATCTCCCCATACTTCGATCCTGACTATATTGAAACCAACAACCAGCCGCCGGTAGGCTGCAACGATTTGCGCAGCGCACGTGCGGAACTGACGCAAGGGGTGCTGGAGAAACTGCAGCAGGCGGAGAATGCAATGGATGCGGCGGGGTATATCTTTGGGGATGTCTGTGCTGCGCGTGAAACATACAAACCACAGCCAGCATTTCCAGACCTCAACCATCAACAAGAAGGGCTTATCCAGCAAACATAGGGATTTAAGTGGCAATACTTGAGGGTTGACCATTGAATAAAATGGATATGGGTTGACTTATGGGGTTACATTCAAATTATCATGTATCATCATCAGCAAGCAAATTCTTTGTTCTGACCGGGTTGCCATGGAAACCGTAGTTCAATAGAGGGCTATAGATACACATAGTTGAGACCATAGAATTGGGATGTTTTATATGAATGGCAGATGGGATTACTCAGCTTCCCCCCGTGTCTCTGGGATGTTGGGACCTTGCCAAAGCTCCAGCCGTAACAATCGCCACGCCCCTGAGGCGGTGCGTGACAAGCTGGCGAATCGCGAGGAGAGCCGCGCGATGCGCGAGAGCCTGGCGTTTTTGTGGCAGAAATGGGCCAGGCCGAGGGGAACCGGGGAACCTGTTGGGGAAGTAGCTGAATCCCTGTTTGGTTTATGGACGTTTGGTGATGTTTATGGTGAAAGAGGCATGATTTTCATTGATTTTCCATGAGCTATGGTATGACAAAAAAAAAACATTCAAACTTGTTATTTTGATCACGCAAACATGATGCAGTTTGCCGGTTTGTAGTTTGTTCAAGTCGATTTCATGTTCCATCAACAACATGGAAACATGGACATCGCTTCATTTGCAGTTCATTATCATATTCATTTTTTGGGGGTTATTATATGGACAACATTTGCCCGCTGCCCCTACCATCCCCAATCTTTGACCAGGCTGGAGAACTACTTTGGCGACGCCGAAGCGGTGCGTCGCGCTACATCCTTTAGGGATTCGGTGCCTTGGCGCCGGGGGAAATCAGAAATGGCGACCCCTGTTTCGGTGTCATCAACGGTGGGTGGGTGGGAAATCCCTGGCTCTAAATGGAGGTTTTAATATGGTGTTAATGATTTTGAGATGGGAAAATTCACTGAACTACTGGAGGTGTTTGATGATTTTCCAGCACGCCATGTTTGAGTACCGGAGGGTGCCAGTTCTGGGGATTCTAGTTGGGCGATTTTGTTGATGTTGAGTTGGGTGACGATGTGAATGGATATCGGATTGATAAGACTTGGAGACCCTGAAGATATAGAATCCTTACATTTCCGTTGGGGTGTTGATGGGTGGGTTGAACCCTTAAACTGGTTCTTGATAATTTGAGCCAGAACTCATCATCATGAAAATTTGAAATGATAACTTGCAGTGTGGCATTAGTTCAAGAAGCACCAGTCCCTGCACTTTGCCGCCAGCTTTCAAGATCCACTTTACAGACCTTGACCCGTCGGTGCTTGTCCCAACTTTCATGCCTGTCCCAAGCAGAAATTTCTTTGCAAACCATTGTGAACAGTTCGCACATCCATCAGCTGGGCTATTCATTACCAAGACAGGCTATGGGATTTGCTAACCAGTTTAGTAATTGCATTCTTTTCCACTGCCCTACATATTCCAATTTTGTAGCCCATTTACATCCGTTTTTTTACCAGTTCACATCTAAGTAGATTTCTCGTTTCTTCCCTATATGAGGATGAAGCTTTGGTGTCAATTCAGGTGATCCAGTTGTAGCTAGGGTACGCATCCAACGCTTCGCATCTGAGGAGTATCGCAATTTGCAGAGGGACCTGGAGGTGGATGAGGAAAATATCCTGCAGACACCCATCTCCTTGGGATTGTGCTTTGGATGCTGTGGTTGTTGATGGTTGTTGGGGAACGATGAATCATGCCCCAAAATTATGACGGACATGTTTAGTTCAGAAGTTGGCATTCTCATAATGTGCCCAGATAATATGTAGGTAGGTAATGGATGATGATGGTAAGTGGGTTGATCAGAGTTGCTGTGAAAAAGGAGGCGTGCACATGTCTCAATCCGAGGTTGCGTGCAGACCTTGGTTAGGTGGTTTAGTGGCTTAATCTTTGGACATGGTGGCGCGGGAAGATTTAATTTTAAGTTTCCAGTCATCCCACCCCCGCAAACTCATAGAAAAGTTGGAAGATGTTGGAAGGAACCCTGGAACACATTTTTTTCAGATCCTAGATTGGACAAATCCATCCTTTCGGCACCCCTGTGATAGGATTCGCACAAGGAATTTTGTCGACCACCGCATGATCAGCCTAAGGTCGACGAGCATCCAAGAAGTTGAGGAAAGCTTTCGCTTCTTGCACCTTCTGCCGAGGTGCAGCCCGATCGGGGATTCAGCCAACTCCTCATGGATAGGGATCTATGGATAGGGCGAGTCTTGATCACCTAACAAACATTAGCAAACCACAGGCGTATCTTGACCATCTAGTATTCAGGGGTCTTCTGAAGGACTGGTGAAATAGGGTCTTGTGAAGGGCAGAATAGTTTGCAAATGGGTGTTGAGCCACCAGGTGTGGTGTCACGAGCTTTGGCGCATTCCCACATCACTAAAACAATACCTGGTCAACAATAGGGTGCACATGTGGGAGAATTGGACAGAAGGGAAGATCTGCCGGAAAAAAACAATAATCAAACACATAGAAATAACCATACATAACCAGTCAGATTCAACATGTTTCAAGCCGAAATTTGCCCAAGCAAACCAACCAAACGTGGCCTCTCGACTTTGGAGGTCCAAACCTGAGCTGATTCCTGCCCCATTCGTGCCGATGGAGGATCCTATTTCACACAGCCCATGGGTTGGGTGTATGGAGGCCATGGAGTGAAAGATATTTGGTGAGTAATTGGGCTATATTCCCCAATCTATGCAGGGTTGCTTCAACCTCTTGCAGGTCAATGATGAGGTAAAAATTGGTCATGTTCACTCTATATTTACCCAATTTACCCCCCTCGTAGCTGGGGTGTTTGGAGCAACCCTGTGATTTGACTATAATATATATATATATAGATAGATATGATACATATGATTTACTTGACCCTATATTCTTACTACCCAAATCCATTCTCTTTCACTTCCAAGTGGGTTACTGCATATTCCCTGATAACATCTTGTAAATGAGTGATGTCATGGCTTAGAACCTTTATAACCCAGTTGCTAACCAAAGAACTGGCCACATGGCCAATCTAAATAGATCTGTCAGGGTGTCTTAGCTCCAGATGTCCGTCCTAGCTATGTGAACTTCAAACATGCATTGCGACGCGTCGTAGCTGGGAGCAGAGCACATCTCTTCCTATCCATCATGCATCCCCAATCCAATATAGATTTATTATGATGTGTTGCTTTGTAGAATGAATAGGTGACAGTAGTTCAACCATGAAATGAGGAGCAGGGCACACCACTGGATAGCTGGCTGGTGGGATGAATGGATGGGGAGCAATGGACAGACAGCCTTGGCCCTCTTGGAGGGTTACACACCCTATCCGTTGATCCACTAGAGCCTATCAGACCAACTAAGTTAATACATCCAGGGGATAGTTGACAACAACCCTGTTTCCCAACCAATCTAGCCCACTGATCTGATGTTATTGGCATGGTTATTTTATGATATCTCATACTGGGTATCCCCAGTGAATGGTTGGTTTAGTTTGTACTAGTGCCAGGGTAAACCCATTTTGGATGGTTATTAAACCTTCAATCAATTGCTTGGTACCCGTTGGAATCCCCCAAGAGATCCTCATATATTAACTGATTAATCTAATTGGTAAACCATGGTAATTATGCAAGGTGGTGCAGTGGTACCCCCCCCACAGTTATGTCCAGTTTTGTCTCTTGGTTTATAGACCACATTGACCACCACGATTTCAACACCACCCGAGTTCAGCTACTGAGAAAAGCCAACTTAGCGAACTGGAAGACCACCTTGTAGGTCCGGCGGAATCCCATCCCATGAATTCCTTCTTCTTCCTACGGAAATTACTAAATATCCCAATGGTTATCTCTGTCACGACAATGAACTGGATCCGCAGGAGATATGATTTGATCATTGTTTTATATAGATCCTTATCTAAAGATCCACATATAATTACCAATCCATGCCATCAGAAGCTCCCCATGAAAATTGCCAATCTGTTGCGATTAAATTGGGTAACCCCCTCAATCCACCCAACCTTCGTATCCGCCAGACAAATCGAACCATGATATGAATCTAACTGGCAACTACTCTCCAGTCAATTATGATATAGATGTGGAAATCCATAGAAATTTACCATTTGTAGATCATTATCCAAGAAAAAAACATAATATATATATATATATAGTTTTTCACATCTATGTCAGCCCCGGGGTAAGCCACAGTAACCCTCACATTGATCAGGACCAGGCCGTGGCCGACGCTGAGACGGAGAACGCCCGCCTGACGCAGGCGGCAGGCGGCCTGCGTCTGGGTTTGCTGTCGCAGGTGGCGCGGCCTGACACGTCGATGCTTTGGCCAAGCAGTTTTGGATCGGTTCGGAGGGAGTTTGGGCAAGGAAAACATGGTGAAAAATGGTGAATTTGTGTGGTTTGATAGAGAAAGAATATGAAAGAATGGGATTTGAGCATGAAAATTATAGTATTTATTGAAGAAAGACATGTGTGATTGCACAAGGAAATGCAGAAAGGAAAAGACACACATTTCAACGGCATGACTTGGGAAACTGACATGATTCGCGCATCTAAGCCTAAGCAACAACAATTGAAGTTAGAACTGCAAGCATGTTGATCCCCGAACATGCAGGATGAGGATCAAGTCTACAAATTAAATGTGGATTTCCCAACGGTTGGGGGTTTTGCAGCAACACAGTGATATTGTCACCAGCAAACATGGCGAGAGAACCAAGAAATATGGACACTTTTTTCCAGGATATTGTAGATGCTGTTTCCTCCATAGTTTCCAGGTTCCAACTTTTCTATGGGTTGGGGGTTGCTATAGCATGGCTGGAACTGTTTTCGAGTGGGATCACTGTGCCTTGGAGGGTAGCTGTACTTGATGGGCACGCGGAGCATTCCCAGAATGATAACGGCAAGAATTGCCCAGCATGACAAGCAGTTCACTCGATCACTCATATCCAACCAGATTCTCACAAAATATCACTCAACAATCTGCGCGAAAGATCCAGAATGAAACACAATATCTCCACCTCCACCCATCCTTCCGCGATCAGCATGTCACTTGAGGAAGATGTTGGTCTTCAAGCCGGCGCTGGATGTGGTGAGCAGCCGAAAGCGACAGGTGGAAGGCTTACCTCCAGACCAGAAGGGGCAGGAGCCGATGGGAAGTGACGAAGGGGTGGAAAATAGCCATGTCTTAACATGTCTCAACATAGTTCAGATGTTTTTCAAGTTTTCATGTTGTATCGTAAGGCAATTGTTTAAACTTGGAAACTTCAAAACTTGAAGAAAACCCAGGTTTTCTGATATTCAAGTTTCATCTTTGAGACAGCACATTTTTCATATTTTTTCTGGGTTCCCACTCAAAACCACCGATGGTTCAGTGGAAGAGGAACCGACCGCACTTGTCGATAGGCCTTTGATGGAAAACACTGGAAACGGTGTTGGTGTTCCATATCGATGGGGATTTTTGTGTATGAACTGGGCATATGGGGATGTGTCGAAGCCATTCGAGACCTATATTACTATACCATAGATGAACATCCAGCTATACAACCTATTTTGATCTATTTTGGTGCAGAACCCAGGGGACCTAATCATTTTGGTGTTCTCCAGGGTACCAGGGGTACTATTTGATCCATGGCCATATACCAGCTGAACGTGCCCTGTGCTTTTCATGAAAGAAACACGGCGCTACGTTGCAAGGAGGCACAGCTGCCGGTGATGATTCCCAAGTGTCTGCAAGACCTGCTGGCGGTGCTTCCGTCCAGGCCTCTGGGGATGACATCCGTCCCATGCCCAGCCCATGCGGTATTCGATGTGCCTACAGCGAACCCGACATGTCAGAAAAACTATTGCAGATGCTTTGTTCCATCAAGTTTATTCGTTCATTTTTGGCTTTGTTTCATTTTCCATCCTATCATGATCCCACTTCTCCATACCTTTCCGGCATGTGGGGTGCAGGCCTATGAAGGGTGCCAAACCCGACGTCGATTACCTGCTGACTGTTTTGCAGACGGTGTCGATCCCGCCAGTGCCAGTGTCTTTGGCTTCAGGTTGCGTGGAGCATACAACCCACAACTCACAGATGGTGGGTTGGTGAAGTGGCCAGTGGGCCCAAACAGACGTACCTTTTTCATCCTTTTTCACTATGATAACATATGACAACATGTTGTGGCTGTAGATCCATGCAATCTTGGTTGGTGAGTCATGTTGATCCATGCCCATTTTTCATGCAGCCTTTATTGTCTGAGAGGTCTAGTCTATGTCGAGAAAATTTGGTGTGGAGAACTGGATCAAACCTTTCTGGAAATCAAAAAGTCGGGTCAGGAGGTGCCAGTCAAAATTCAGCACACTGTTTTATCAGTTGGCACATCCCTTAAATCAACTCACTGATGTAGCTGCGAGAATTTTCACAGCTCAAACCCAACATTTTCGACAAAAGGGTCCGAGAATGAAAGCACCTGTTTCAGGGTGCTGCATCAATCGTGAGCGCCTTGCTTTTCAGCGCCACTGCACGCTGCTGAGGTGAAGGAATTGGACACCTTCCGATACGATAGCTTGCGGCTTCTGAAAAGTGAGGAGGACCGCAGGGGTTGGGCAATGCTCTTAGCATCACATCCATGCTGGGATGATGACCCGGATTGACGGATTGACTCTATCATATTTTTCGGTTGACAGCACCTAGCAGGCACCTGCCAGTGGTGGAGTGTGACAATCCAACAATTCTTGTATATAAACAGTGACACAGTGTGAATCAGCCAACTTGACACATGACATGGCACTGGTTCCGCCACCTGTAGGTTTCAAGTTGTAGATCCCTTTTGCAGCTTCTGATTTGAAACTGATGATGTGATTCCCCGAATAGAGTTACTGGATAAAGAAAAGCGGGAAACTTCCATAGTTTACCACGAATTTCCTAGATTTAAAACCATGCTTTTCTGCCGTGTTTTCCTTCAATCCATGCATGGCCTTTGCACCGAGTGAGGACCGTGTCTTTATGAAGGACGACCTGGATGAGGATGGCGAAGGTTCCATGATCTTCGAAACCAATCATTCTAGGGCTATGGGTGAGCTAGGAGTAGGGAATCTGGAACGTATCGTGTGCGAATATGCTTCACAATATGTACTTTGTTCATCTTTGTTCTTTAACTTTTCCATGAAAGAAAAATGGACGCCCAAAAAATCCTGAAAATCTCCACGGAAATTATCAACTTCTCCATGCCACGGGAAGCGGTCCAAGCTCCACCGAGCTGATCACCGGCTAAGGTTTCTTCAGTGCGCGGGCCACTCACTACCGAGAGAGGCTGCAAGCCAAACGTCGCCGACTCAGCTGGGTCAATCGACTTGGACTTTTCCCTGCCGGTGATGACCGACGACCTGAAACCCAACATGGCACCAAAGTTGGATTGGAAGGTTGTTCTAAGAACGAAGCTGGTTGGTCCGTGATTTAAAGCCACCCCCTTTTTGCCGTCCTGCTCTATAGGAAAGATATGGAAAGATGTAGAATTTGAGCATTTTAGGATGGCCCTGAGACTGGAGAAATTACACCGGATGGTTTCCCCTCATCAGGCCTGAGAGAAACAGAGACGGTTTTGCAACTGACATATCCGACATTATAAAAGAAACATATGGCAAACCCAATGACAAGCCATCCCCAGTAACAAGCTAGAGTAACTAGGGGTATTTTTACTTCATGCCATTGGGATGCTGACTATCATCTCATTATCAATATCATCCCATTATATTCCCGTGATTGTCCATTACCTGTCCTTTCATCTGATTAAATCATCACATTGCATAAGTCCATAGCCCACTGAAACCGCCACAAAAACAACACGAAACTCCCCTCTCTCACTGGATTGGTGGGACAATTGAAACCGGAAACCTCTTCATATTTCATGGGATAATCCCATGGGTTTCGGTTAAATTTGTCCCATTAACCAATCCATTGAGGTCAGAAAGTGCTGGTGGAGCAACACACCAAGCAGGAAAGCTGAGGAAGTTCGATGCGACAGATGGGATGCCAGTGAAACATCAATGGCCCGCAATAAGTCACGTTATGATAGTCACTGATAGTCATATATCGTCTTATTTGAGTTTTTCTATGTTTGATAGTACCTAACTAAACGAAGCTTGATGTCAAGGGGGAAGCATCAATTTCTTTGATGGGGTCCCCAGAGTCGAACTTAACTCGATCAACAGGATTTGCTGACATTAATCCAAACTCCTGATCTGCAAGGAAAACCTCCAAACAGTTTGGTTGTGTCGAAAGGCAAAATTCAAATAGATATAAATAGATGGATAAATGCAAAAATAGCAACTGTTGCTTGGCTGAAATGGTCACCACATCAGGGATGATTTCCAGCCCGGCCAAGATGTCAAACTGGTAGCTCGTTGCCGCGCTTGCCGTGGTTGACATCGCTCGACCTGTATACCGCCGGCGGTCACATGCGTTTCTAGAGTTGCAACTATATGTAAAGACAAATGTTTGAAAGCGATTTCAAGATAAGACAACTCAAAACACCCCAGCAGTCTGAATTGTTGTTAGGGATGTGTTCGATTGTTCCCAGGGTTGATCACTAGAAGCGCGCACCTACCATGAGCGTGGTACAAGTTTGTTGGGTGCAAATGTTAAAGGTCCCATCAATCAAATGGAGGTATTAACCTCTAATCAGTGGATTGAGTAGTGAGCTGTTGTGAGCAGTTGATCGCGGCGGCACTTCGTATCCACAAGCCTTGCCAATGCTCATGTTTTGGCATTATGGCTGCGCGGGGTGACAAAAAGACTGCCATTGCGGCTCCTTGATGAGGTGCAGAAGCCAACATAGATACCCTTTGGGAATCAAGACAGTGGCTGGCTGGAAAACAACCCATTTATATAATTAATCATAATTTCTTCGTTAGTTCGGGGATTTCCCAGGCAGCCGGGCTTGATTACCTGAGGAACTTGGGTAGATGACCCAGGTAGCGAGAAAAACACGTCAAAGCTGTGATAGTTGCCATGGTGCGTTTTTTATCCTCCAAAATCTTCCAAGAAGCAGACATAGCTATTGAAAATCATGGAGTTCAATAGGCAAATCATCACGAATGGGCCGTTTTTGAATGAACTACCGGAGGTTCGCACCCATTACTATAGATATTAGATCAATGGATTTAATGATATATGGTGGGGATGATGGCGTACTTTGATTTATTTTGGCACCGCTGGTGCCTCCTTACCTTGCGAACCAATTCGGTACGCCCATGGCCCACGGTCCAGCAGCTATCTTAGAATTACATTGGAAAATCCTTGAAATGACTATGGCAGTATGAAAGCTGATCAAAATATGGATAATTTAGCGCCAGATAGAGGAACAGAGAGATTTGACTGTACGTTAGTTGATTGCGATTTATTCACCGAAAATTGGATGCTTTTGTCGAATGGGATGCTAAAGAAGACACAATTTCGGTTAGTCTTCTAATTGGGTTCCATAAAATCAAAATCCAATGGTTTAGTGATTAGCGTTATATTTCCATTAAACATGGCAATTTTAGTGGAACATGTCTGGGTCCATATGCCTATTTGGATATCCCCGCAGTGGATTTTCACTGAGGCCATCGTCGTCATCGGAAAGGTTGCTGCAGAGCTGGAGGAAGGTGCAGGCACCAGTGGGGTCCCGCTGGGATGGGTCATGCCCGGAAAAAATCAAGGTTGATTAGTGGAACATGACCAACAAGTTCCTTCCATGAGTATCCATGAGTTTTTTTTGATGTGAACAGCAGGGTCCCAAGGTATCGACCAATACTTCTCAGGGGAACTCTTTAATTTTCACCATCTTGCAGTGACACGCTGGAAAAGTGAAACTGAAAACTACTGCTAGTTTGGGTTTGCGAACTGGGATTGCACCCTCCGGTAGACCACGATCAATCTGGAACATCTCAAATTTGTAGATCGTGTTCCTGCAAAAACTACATGGGGTGAATTAAAAAGTTGATAAGTGGGATATGAACCATGAACAGCTATGAGGGGAACCCAGTTATCATCCACTTCAGTGCTGATCCTCATCATCGAGTTGACGCGTTGCTCACATTTGAGTGCAGAAGAGGTTTCTCCTTCCACGTATTTCCCTGTTTTCATCCCCCATGTCCTAGCTAGAAACACTAATTTGGATTGCTTTAAGGGAGAGTCTCCCTTATTTTTCAAGCACCGTAGATATCTATCATTTCTTTCTCTGCTGAGAACTTGGCCAGGCGCAGGCAGTCGGGTCCACCTCAGTCGCCTCAGTCAGGCATGAAGATATCGGATGGAGGGAGCTAGGTCAAGGAGCTATGGTTGTATGTGATGAAATAAGTATGGTTCAATGGTGATCTAGGAGCTATGGTTTAACAACACTATAAATTGCATAAACTAGGGTTTATGGTGCTGAAATAACTGTAGTTCATGGGATTTAGAAACCAACATATCACATATCCATATATTTCCCTATACTTAAAAGTGGGGAGCCAGTCGGACAGCCAGTTGGAGCTACAATCCGAAACTCCCAGGAGTACGTGAGATGGGGGATACAATATGGCTATCTCATTTGTTTGGGAGAATTGATTGTAATTGGGATATGTTGGGTTTATTATTGGAAATGGGAGATGCGCCTGAACAATGTGTTACTATGATATTTCCAAAGGTGTGTTTGAAGGGTTGAAGGGTCATCTCTAAGATTGTTTTCTGGGATGTTGTCCCAAAACCACTCGTATGATTTCATTGTGGGTGCTCAAGCGCCAGCCTGTCTGTATAGTTCACAGCGACCTTCAATAATTACACCAAATCGAAAGGATCAAACCATATTGTTGTTCAATCAATCGCATGAAATCACCATTTTTGATGGCTATTTAAAATGATTTGAGGCACCTTTGGGACCTTGGGCTTGGTTTCTTCAAAGTCTCTGCAGGAAGCGGAGTATGAAATGGCTGGAGATGGCCGAAAGCCACTGGGCGACACGAGGGGGCCCACAAAAATGGTTGCGGGTCAAAAATCTAGTATCCCAGTGTGTAAACGGAATGATCATCCATGAATTCCAGCTATCCTGATGTCCTGATGTTCATGTCAATATTGTTTGGATGTTACAAACTATTATGCAGACCAGGTTTTGGGCGCCCTGGAGTATCCCAACATTGAGACTCCGATATAGGCGGATCTCTTAGCATTTGTATGCTGGATATATTGCATGAGAAGCAGTTGAAAGGACTGGCCTCACAGGTAATAGTTGGTTGGTAGCTCTGACTAGGTCATAGGCTGGATCCTTGTTTGGAAAAATCTGAAGTCTTGGACAACTTCCAAATAAGAACAGAAGCAAGAGGTGAAAACCTTAGCTTTGAGGTTGAATATGAGCCCAGTACCTCTGATTCTAGGAGACTATACATGGCCTGGTCACAACCAGGGCCTGCGATGTGTGCCGGTCAAAATTCAGCCAGGTGTCTGCGATAGCGTACCATCAGCAGTACCCAACAATAACATGGGAAGACATGAGCATTGCAAATGTTTTCCAAATCTCTGGGTAGATTGTAGGGCCTATTGAGACCTCACTGCTATGTAGTCATGGTTAGGATTGGAGTGACTATTCCCATTGGGGGCCTTTATTCAGACTAGTGATTTTTTAAAACATATTCAAACCAAATTCACTGATTCACCTTTAGACCTTTGGTGGGGTTGGTTGAATCCCAATGAGATGTTACCCAATTGGTAACGGTAGGTCAAATCCGGCAATCTTTTGCCCAGGAATTCCTGATTACGAAGAGACAGAATTTCGGCTCAGTGGTCGTAGCTACAGCAAGGCTCGGTGTATTGTAATACACTGTAATAGACATTTTCCACGTCTGGATTGCAGTGAGGATTGTCGTTATGGACCCATGTAACTTAAAGACCTAGAATCTTTTTTTTGGGGGTTGGGTGGGTAGATAGTAATATATAGGAACAAGAATAGACATGTAAACCTGGATTCTGAAAGAACCATGCTTCAGCAGAATTGCTCATTCCCTTGAAGGGCATTTTCCTCTTGAAAGCGAGTGATTTTCTAGCGAGCCATGCTAGCTGCTAGCTTTCAGATGGGGTAGCCACGGATGAAATACAGGCACAACTGCCGCAAGGACCTTTCTTTGAATTGCTCCAATTCGTCAATGTGTATCAGCATAGGTGTGCTCGTTCATTGGGCTTCAAACATGTTCACATATTCACATAATTATTTTGACATTGGGCCTTGAGGATGTTCATATTTGACATGAATTTTACATCCATCACAATTGCAAAGATTTCGGTGTTTGAGCCCAAGTCTCATCCATGCACTGGTCATTCAAAGCCATGTTCCATTGAGCTACCACTCCCTGAGTTGTTGTTTCGTTTAGGGGCCCGATATACAACCCTGAATCTTTCAGTCCAGACCTCTTCCGTGATTTCATGTCTTCACGTTCCACCGTATTTGGGATGATGTTTCAGTTTTTGTTTATTTTCGGCATGGGTTCAACAACCACCAATCCCATTCTAATCCCACGTAACCAATGTAAACCCTTATTCTGGCTCAAATCCAAAATGAACAAATCAAGAACCCCCAAAATCTTGATGAAACCCTGATTTCCTATAGTCAAAGCACTTTCTTGATCTTTTTTGATGGTTCACCCATGTTCACCCGGCATTTTTGCTCACCGGGTCCAATGACCTCCGCAGGCGCAGAAGGCCTTGCGGCGCCGGTTGCAACAGCTGCAAACGGATGGCGAGTATCCCGATAGCAAGCTGTGCGCGCCTCAGTTGCGAGGTAAGGCGACAGGTACAGGATTGGTCAAGCTTTATTTGCTGGTAAAGTGATGTATCTTTTTGGTAAATCAGCCTGGAAGTGGAGAATGTGGCAAAGCTATTTTCAAAGAATCGAGTAGGGAACCATTTGGACGGCTCCAATAGCACAATAATAACCCCCAATTGTGGATGGTTCATGGTTTGGTTTACCTGACTACAGTACTTCTAGTGGGTGTTGTATGTTTTTTTTTTTTTCCGTAGGGATCATTTTTCATCTTTTACACTTGCAACAAGGTTGAGCTATTGCGCCACCAGTGGTATGTTGTCGGAGGCATGTGGAGTTGGGGAGCATTTCAGAGCCCATGGGTGCTCAGAACCAATGTAATCTTGCAACCCCTAAATATAATGTGCAAACAAACACATTCAAATGTCTACAAGTGTATTTAACACATGTTTTGTGTTTGAACTTTTCTGGGTGACAACAAGTTTGAGTATGTTTGAGGGAAGTTTGGGTCAAATAAAGTTTATCATCAGCAACAGAAGTACCGCGCTGACACTTGAACCTACAGAGTTGATGTTTCCAAAGCGGCTGATATGGAGAAACACATGGGATCAGACATGGAGATATCACTTCAAGACCTTGTACTTACTAGCATTTCACAGTTCTTATACCCCCATGCTCTGCAATTCAATTCCCTCCCAGAATTGACTGATGGGAGAATCCGCAACAAACCTTGTCAAAGCCATCATGGTTTTTGGTTAAGAGTTTCCCGTAAATCATGAAATCAATCCATTGACCAATTCTGCCAATTCAGGATTAAACCAACATTTGTCCATGGTTAAACCTTCGTTAAACCATGGTTAAACCATGATTTTGCTGGGACAAGTCAACCTCAGCAGGATCACCTTGTTTTTTTTGTTCCAGTCATTGTGCCAGGTTCTAGAAGTGCTGGAGAGCATGAGAGCAGCAGGCGCGCTTACCACGCCGGACTTGGCCACGGCGAGCTATGATAAATGTGCCGGTATATGTGCAGTTATTGATAATGGATAACCATGGATAACCTAAACAATTTAATTACTACAGTTCCTAGATGAATTAAACAAATATGAAACCAACGTATAACCCAGAGGTTCACCATCCACAAGGACCATGATGAATTGGGTCTGTACCTGCAGTTATCCCATCAAAAAATGTGTTTCGACCATCCAGAACGTAGGGACTCACCTTCCGACATTGGCGTCATTTGATAAAGATCGAATTTCCCATGGTTTTCCATATTGTTGTTTGTTTGCCAGATGCCATTTGCAAGTGGGAATTAATCTATGGCACAACCCATAGATTTAAACCTTGCAGCTTGCCATCTTTTTGATTTCCAGCAGGTTATCTTGACCTTTGGGCTTTATTTTATGGAACCAGAGTGGAATTGCTGGTCCTCTTCGTTGATTTTGTTCCTTTTGAAGATGGAGGATGCCCCAATTTTCAGGTCTCAAACAAAGTAAATCCGGCTGTTTGAATGATTGGAACCCCACGTTTGCCGAGTTTATTTTGCCGCTCACTTTGCATTTGCGTTTCCGCAAATCCAACAGACACGTCCAGGAGTCCAAGTGCCTTTTGCCAGCAACGAAGCAGCCTTGCAAGCCTGTCAGGGATCCAAAGTCTACAGCCGGTACAGGCCCCATGGGCCTGTCTGAAAATACCAAAACAGGATACAGTACCTCGAAATAGCAAGTTGAATCGAAAATAAATATTATAATATTATCAATTTCATCATCAAATTTCGAGGTACCCTTTTTTCAGTCAAACCCCCATAGTTAGCTAAATTGGTTTCGAAGTGGTTGAAGTGTTGGTTTTTAGGTGATTACAAGTTATAACATGTTATGACCATAGCGAGTTGGGTGAAACTCAAGCAACCACCGGCGGGATGAGTGCTTCTGATTCTTCAGGTTGCCCTCTGGTAATCAAACATGGCAATGGACAATGAACCATTTGTAGAGGATTTACATGTTTAACATTGTTTAACATGTTCAAACATTACATATGGCCATTTTCCATGGCTAGGTTAGATTGCCAGAGAGTACTGCGACCCTTAAACAACAAATTGGAATACATACAGTGGGGTATGATATGACAGGGGATCGGAACACATGTGTAGTCGACATGGCAGACCAGCCCCAACTGGGCATATATAATAGGGAATCACCTGTTGCTGGTCTCAGGGTCGACGATATCCACCCATTTTGCTGGCGTTATTACTTTGGAGCGCCCAGATTTGGCCCTTGCTTGGTGGTCCAAGTCCCTTGAATCGTTATGCTTCTGGTTGATGGGTTCGAAGTTCGAACACCTTCAGTTAAATCAACCTCTGGGATGAATAATTGGCTAAGCCAGCTGAAGTAATTTTGTGTTTTGCCCATGCCACCGATGATGCAGTCTTTTTGGGGTTCAGCCTAAGTGTGATCCTGGGAATGGAAGAATTTGGATCTAGGCCGATCACAATTAATCATTCTACCATGCAGCCACCAATGATTGAAGTTTACCCAGGTGGTTTGTTATACCCTTTGGTCATTTAACGTGGCTATGGGAAATCACCCTGTGGTATAGGTGTAAATATAGCTAAATCACCATAGATCATATATTTTATATTTCTATATGGGTCATTTTCCATGTTAAATACCCAGAGGGCACATCTATAGCCGAAGGGATATTTACACCTCGCAACTCCAAGGCGTACCCTTGGGCAAATGGGAACAGGCAGGATTTGAGTGTCACGTCGTTGGCTGCTTCAATCGCTGGTGGAGATTTAAGCCATGAAACCCATGGGAAGAGAAAGTGGGTTTTGCCATGTCTTGATTTGTCAGACATTCGGCGGTTCTAACAGAATACGGTTCACCAACGCAAAATGGCTGCGAAACCAACCATTTTTGCTGCTTCGACTGGCTGGTGGTTTCAGAGGTTTTGAATGTCTATCCATTGCAGATATTTTTCAACCACAAAAAATTGTAGAGGGGATCCCGGTGTTACATGTTGTTCTATCAGGATACCCCCGTGCTCGTTCGGAGGGTATGGGTCAGCCACTGTGTGGTTTCTATGCACTTTATGAGATGATCTTGAACGTTGGATAGCAACTGGGCTAGACACTCTGGAAACCGGATACAACTGATATGTTTTGTGGGCTGTAATTCATTGAATGTGGCGAAACCGGTGGCAAACCACCAACAATCTTGCCAGACGTACATGGCAAATCAATCCCCTGTTGGAAGGTTTTCTTTGGTTCACCGCATTACTATCCATGTATCGGAGTAACCCCACAACTCCAGAAAGATCGAAAAGTCATTTACAGTTATTTCAGCAGGATTTCACCTCATTTTGAGGGTTTCCATCTCCGCAACATTGACACCAAGCTCCCCCACTAAACCAGCAGGCCTTGTCCATGTTGGAAGACTACTGGGCCACAGATTCCGTGGATCCGGAGAGGGTGCAGCTGGCGTTGCCTTAAGAATTTGAGGATTTGCCTCAGCACCTGGTGGATTTCTATCAATTTCTTCACACGAAAACGGGGATTTGAGTGATTTGCCCTTTGAACATTGGGGAATTGCTCCAAAAAATGTGGATTTGGTCTAGCAAATGGGCGACTGGCGCTAAAGATTAAAAGAGAGAGAGGGAGAGAGAGAGAGAGACCCGGGCTTGAACCAACCAGTGATGGGAATATCATATCATCATTGAAATATGTTGGGATATAATGGGAGGGCCTGGGGCCTGAAGAAGCAACAGTAACACATAGGACAAGCCCAAAAAAATTGACGATCGTATCATCATAGCACTCCAAAAAAGTCAAACATGGAACCACCAAATAGACCAACATTGCCAAGTCCGACCCATAGACACATCATTTTCCCAAAGGTTGGAGTATCATCATCCACCATTTTCATGGTGATGTAGACCAGTTCGTGAAGCCAGCAACTCCATGAGTTTCTAACCGCGACGGTTCAACGGTGAAAAACCGTGGTCTGTTGCGGCCTCAACGGGCTGCAGCTGAGATAACGGGAGATATTGATCCAGCTAGTTGGGCCCACATATCCATGCAAAAGCTTTACAGATCTTTACAGTAGAATATGATATAATATGTTCATGAATTGTTTTGTTATCTCAAGAGAAACTGCAACAATCAAAGTGATGATTGTAAGTGATGACTCGAAATCAACATTTGGTAAACACACATCCCCACAATATAAGACATTTGTGTTTTTCATCCCTGCACCTAAATCCACCGGTGCATCATGTTCCGTATTGAAATGGCATACCTCACTTCAAGACGCACCCATATCATATCATAGCGTGCTATTTGTATTTACCCTCTGCTTATCCAACATAGCTATGGAAATAACACATTTACAGTTACAGATGATGTTCAATGATTCATCAACTAACCACAATGATTTTCCATAGCCCAACTACATTCCCACTATGGCTGGTTGAATATATTAGTTTTTGTAGGGGGAATCCACGTACGCGCCATGAAGCTCTTCGTGAAGCCTATCCCGGGCTTCATTACCGAAGGACGGAAACCCGTGCCACCCGCAATGACACACATTAGGGAGGAGGCTTTCCCACTCGAAATGGAACAGCTGATATTGGAAAACCATTTAAAAGTATAGATAATATATATCCGTATTTCTTACGGAACACCAGCGGCAACCCTGGAAATTTGAATGCAGTATAAGCGCGGAAGATCATGTATACACATGTATACACTATCCTAGGCGCAAATCTGGACTTTTCTTGAGGTTGCTCTAAATGATCTTCAGCCATCTAACCTGGCCATTGACCAACCTGCCTGAACTGTCCATTTGTCATTGACCGATTTCTTACCGATCATTTTCGCAGCAAAAGTGGATGCTTTCCCGTGCAAGATGTGATTTTGATCCCATGTTTGATGGCGGAGTCTTCCTTTTTTTTCTTGGTTCAACAACCGGTCCGCTCCAGGAGACGAGGGAAAAGCCCTTGTGGCAGAGGATGCCGCGGGCCCGTTTCTCGCTCAAAATTGAAGAACCTTTGGGGCAGATTCAAGAGGGCAAGCAACTTCAAATAGATCAAAGGCTCATTGAATTGCAAGAAAAAACAAACTGCATGGAATCTTCTGGTAGGTTTTTGGTGGCATACTTGAGTATAGTTGTTCACCATTTGTTCATTTTCGATGAATTCTTGTTAGTGATTCTGTAATGTCCTACAGCTAAGGCGACCACACCCAACTTCCACGATTCCAGTTGCAGAGCCCTGCCTTACCTGCGAGGTTTTGGCTGATCGGCCGAAAAAGCGATGAGGAGCTCTTCATTTGGAGCGCGCTGCAGTGCGCGGAGATGCTTGGTTTGAAGCTTTGATGACCAGCATCAACAACTTCCACTGTGATGATGGTGATTTTTGTAGTTGTGGTTAGATCTAAGACGAATGAAGTATAATCATAATTATGTTAATTATGTTATGTTTATCATTTGGGCCAACCTTGGATGGGTCCCGTATAATCCTTTATTCTTTTACAATACACCGGGGGTATTTACTAGCCAGCTATTTTGCGATGGTCAGGGTATCTACAAGTTGGGCTTTTGGTTAAATAAGTTGGTTTAAACATCCGTATAAACCCCATTAACCATAGGTTCGATCTATCCACTATAAGCCATATATCGTTAACATAGTTCTGAACCAGCTTCTTGCAACGAACTTGGGCCCCACCCTTTTCAGATTGACACCAGGCTCTCAGCCCCTCCGCTGTTGCCACGCGGCCTGGCCCTATTGGGCCGCTACAGCGCCGACGCCTCCGCGGCTGCCGCCAGCGGGACGGTGGTGGCGTGGCGGGAGGAGCAGCAGCTGATGGCCAGGATGGAGGAGAAGGAACTGAGGGATTGGAAGGCCTGGTGATTTTGCGGTGTCAGAGATGTCTGATTTTGCCAGTTTCTTTCCCAAATTGGTTCCAGATGGTTCCACTATTTTAAGGGGAAGTTGAAGAGCCAAGGCTTAGATGAGCCAACTGAAGTTCATAAATGGTTCGTAGCTGGGCTATATCAGGCTAATGATTATGTAGCCCAGGTAGAACCAGACAAAAATCCAACCAGTTAACTTGCCACAGAAGCAAGGCGGGATTGAGTATGGAAGGGGGTCAAGCATTTTCGGTTTGATGGAATCGCGTCCACATGCCAGCTATTTGATTGTTCAGTGAGATATCCAAACACTTCTCAATAAAGATTATTGAAGAACCATTGAACCAGAAAATTACCGACACACATTTGCATTTAAAGCAACAAACACGGCCATGTATGCTGAACAAGTGGGGAACGCTCCCTGCACTGATGGAGGTAAGACAGTGCTCAGTACTGGGAATAGAAACCAGCAGACAATGAGATAAAGCAGGCAATAAGACTGCGGATAAAATGTAATTATAAGGGAGGCACAGCCAGCAAAATGGTGCAAACAGCCCAGAAGCGACCCGGATTCACCACACACAAGCTCACAGCATCATCTGATATAAGAGGCATAGTTAGCTAATTTGGTTGACAACTACCCTAAGTCGGCTAAGTAGGCTTAATGATTTGTTTCTGATGATTACAACATATTACAACTACACTTCAGTCGGTAATAAATCGGGCACCACCAAGTTGAAACGAATGTCGGTGCTTGACCGTAGACCGTAGGTAGGGAAAATTAGGAGCATCCCATTGCCAGATTTCATCGCCTAATCTAATGCTCTGCTATGAAAAACCACTATAAATATAGGCAAATCATGTACACATGGGCCATGTTCCGGTGCTATGTTAGGTTACCAGAAGGGAACCAAAACATATCAAGGACCAAAGAGCATCTCCGATCCCCTCCAACCTGCCCTGTCACCTTTGGGCTGCAGATGGCAGGTAGCGCAGCCTTCAGATCTTTTAGTCCGTTCTTCTTTGGAGGTCTATGTGCCTCCGTCTCGGGAGGACCTGGGCGAAACTTCGCGAAGGTGGGATGTGGGTGAGAATTTCCAGGGGCTCATATGTTTGAGCATGGTTGCTCTAAGTCTAATGCTGCTATGAATTGAACTAGTCATTTAGCATCATTTAGCCATATTTAGCCATTTAGCTGTATTTTTGGTGTAGTTGTCCTGTTGATTCAATCATCCCCTCTTCCATACTTGGAGGATCATCCTATCTAAATCTAATGAATGGTTGAACTTGTTAATTGATAACCCTGGTTGACAAGTCCGCTGAGCCCCAAGCATTCTTGCTTCCAATAAATCCCCACATGTTTGTTGAAATGGGCCATGGAGAAAGCCAACTGATTGGCGACCGGGATTATCATCCAATACATCCTCATTTATAATCGTCAGAGTCATAGTCCATTTACCAACTAACAACTGAGGATATACAAATGTATATTAGATATATAAGTCTAATATATTATATAACCGAGGATAGAATTTGTCGTTATTCATTATATAATCCATTTTAACATATTTCAACTAACTAACCATGGCCCATCTAAGCACACCTCCGTTCCGCCTTTTTCTCAGCTTCCAGGAGATGCAGCTGGTGCTCAGCGCCATGGCGCGCGATGTCAGCAGCCAGCTGTATTTTCGCTTCCCGCGGGCAGCCAATTCCCCGGCGCAACTGCCCAGCTTGGCGCAGCTCAAAGCAGGCGGATGGGGAGGGGTTGGGGGTTGATGGAAGGGTAGAAACTGGGTCAATCTTGGATGGGTACTGAAAAAGAATGCAATCTTTTGCCAGAGGGTGTGCCATTATGCACTATGAAGCAACATTAAGCAACTATTGTTCGTGCAAGGTGTCAAAGATTGGCCATGGAAGCCGTCAACAAATACATGGTTCGAAAGAGCAAAAGACTGAGCAAATAAATATTGGATTTAACCAGCACAGAAATCTGAGGGATATCAACCTGCAAGAGCATGGGGATTTACCAGCCTTTTCTACCAGTTAACCAGTAAGAAATACATTTCATTCCAGAACAACCGTGTGATGCAGGCAATGGATGAAACCAGCAAACATCACTGGAATTTCGAAGCTGCACCAATGGGCGATTGCCAATGTGGCAAAACTGTTTCAAAACAATCCCAAGAGAGAGGACTCTCACAAAATTGGGGAGTCATATCCGGGGGCCGCGTAGATACCTGACATCATTCGATCATATTCGATCGGCTATTCTGACACCAATAGTCAGGGGATAATGTAGGATGTTCCTCCATCCACTGCGTCAGACGGCCCCTTTTATCCCCATTAGCTACATCCCAATTATATCCCATTATGTATTCCCATCATTTCCCATTACATTACATTCTCCCCCCATGGTTTCCCCATAATTCCCTCGTATTTCCCAACAGATGCCATATATTTGTGTAAAGAAATGTGCATTACCTTCCAGTAATCAAACATGGCAATTTGAAAATCCCCGGCCGAAATGTGTTTTTATTGGGATATCATCAAACTACAAGTGGTACAAACTAAGTGCATGGTACCTTTCCAGCAAGCCATGTTTGATTACCACAGCAAGCCATGTTTGATTACCACAGGGTATCCGAGCTTCCCTTCCCCCAAGGTTTGGCAAAGCTGGGCCCTATCCCAGCAGAGACCTTAGCCTCGGGCGACGTCGCAGTGGAGGTGTTGGCTGCAGACCTGGGGGCCACCTGTGACCGCGCCAACTTCGTGGCTTGGTGCTTCTTTTTGCCATCCAAAATTGAGGGGCAAACTCTCGGAGAAGCCCCTGCCCAAGAAAACAGAAAATTGAGTAATTTATATATATATATACATATCTATATACATGTAACTAGTTCAAAGGAAGACAGAGAGAGAGAGAGAGAGAGAGAGAGAGACAGCGGAGGGAGAGTAATTCCAGGGAATCAAGGGAATTTGAGCAAGAATAACTTGCATGACATTCAACGGGCTGAGGTTGACACAGGGGAAAGCATTATGGAACACCCCATATTTTGCGGCAAGAGCCATGGCCAGTTTTTCAATGGACCCCTTGAATCCCTGCCAAGGGTTTTGATGGAATTCATTTCTTACGGGGGAGGTACCACAGGGGCATTTTACCGGTTGGAACTGGGTTAAGGTTTCAACCACCCAATCAGAAACCGCGATTAAACTGATTTTAGCATATTTTAGCCAAATTGCATAATATCATCCATCCCAATCTCTTTTCTCAAAAGCACACTAGATGGGCCATGGGATTATATACAACTTATGACGAGTCATTGCTGAGTACTCATGATATCATCGGCTGTGCGTTGTGCAACCGATATGGTTTTTGTTCTACTATAGTTATTTGGGTACAGTGACTCCCATGGCCCATCTACATTCCTCCTAAGCATCTGGACCATCCTTCCGTGGCTTCAGGTGGATCTGGATACTTCTGGGCCCTCAACAGCATTGCGCCGCGTGGACTTTGCAGCTTACGTGTCGAAGGATGCCTCGCTGGAGCGAATGGCAGCTTGGAAGCGAGCTGGATACCGAAGGGTGCAATGTGAATATGCGGGTTGTCCCAAAGGTGCCAACTCATGTTGGCTGGCAATTCATCATTGAAGTAATTCCAGTTGATTCCCTTGAGTTGTTGCTCATATCCGCTCATATCCACATGTATTTGTAGGCTAGTCATGGTTTATCAATGCCACTTGGTCGCGTTCTATCGATCACTCTTTTGGTGAGGCAGCAGTTGCCAGCGACTCGGTTTCGTCAACAACCTGGGATTTGGGCCAGTTTATGGCCATCTACATACATGTACATAGACATAGGTAGGCAAGCTGATGATAACTGTGTTCCATTCTCAACCATGTGAGACTGATAACTAGTTACATGTCCAACCATGTCACATTGCCATGCCCAAAACTGGGAAGTGGTTGGGTGGCTTTTCCAACCCTTTTATGCAGACAAAACCCATAGAACAGAGGCTGAAGAACTGGCAGAAGCTGCGAAGGACCAGCGACTTGGCTCTGAACGACTTGGCTCCAATGGTTCTTGTTCTTCCCGCTCTTTTGACCAATGGTGATTTAATGGATTTTGATTGGATTTGATGGGATTCATTTAATTTAATCAAATGTTTCTATAGTGATTCAATGGGATTTGATTGGATCGAGTGAACATGTTGTGGTGATTTAATGGTATTTAATGAGATTTAATGGGGATTTAACAGGAATATAATGGGGATACAATGGGCTGCATAACCAACAATTTCTGATATCTTCAATGGTGTGCAACCTCCAGGCCGGTGATCCCTCCAATGTTTGGGGGCGACTATCCCAAGGTTTCCGACATTTCCCGAACATGAAGGGGGTTATCACCAAAAAGACGAACCCAAACGACCCATTGATTTGAGGATACCTGTTCTGAACATGTCTAAAGCGTGTTTCTTGTGACAAAGGGGATTCCAGCCTTTTGCTTCTGTTGGCTTAGCATTTGGTACACCTTTTGCTTCCAAACCAGGTTTGCAAGACTGGAAGCAGAAGTCCGGGCTGGCAAAGTGGCGAATCTGAGTGCCACTTAGCCTTGTCTAGCCAGAGCTGGCGCAGTAGAAACCTGGTTAGACCCAGTTTCCTTCCAGCCAACCCACTGAATCAAGAATATTTGTTGGTTGAATTGGTCCGTGTTTCATTTTGAAATCCTTAAGTTTAGATATGTTTTGAAATCTTAATTGAAGATGGAACCAGCCACCACGCCATTTCTAGATACTTTAAGATGAAAAAGATGGACACTTAGAAAATCCATCAAAATCCCCAGCTTTGAAATCTAGCTGGGAAATCTTCAGGTTTTTTTGAGACATTTTGTTAAAGATGGACAGTCACCATCCGCTGGTGAGGTGCGTTGCTACGCTCCAGGGCCCTTGGGCCATGCGGTGCTGTTACAAGGCACTGAGGACGGGACGCAGAGACAGAAGTTGTGCCTTGGTGGGTCTGCACCAGCCATAGATGGTTGTAAGATGCTATGGGTAACTATCTTATTGATTGATAACATAAATAGTTACTTACCCTCTGGTATATTAACAGTTCGACCCTGAGAATAGCCATTTTTAGAGGAAACTCATGTTCCAATCCCGATGACTGCGAGGGTCTATGTTAATTTACCAGAGGGTGAATCTTATTGACTGATTGATTTGAATGATTGTGAATCATGTGGGAAACCCAATGCCACAAACCTAACCATTTATACCACCCATCTATGGTGATTTTCATTGGGTTTAGCACATTATGGATTTTCCGAGTTCAACATGGTGGTTTTCAAGAACTGTTGAACATATGTGGATTTTGACCTTAGGAGTCGTTGGTTTGAAGCAACCTGATGGAAAGAAACGATGACAAATGCAAGGGGGTGCTGACTCTCAGCCATTTCTCGGGACATGAGAGTCATCACCCCATGGAGGTCGGCTGGCCGGTCATTTCTGTTGATCAACCTCCCCAGTTTCTGTAGTTTTCATTGCCCAAATGATACCAAATGTCAGTCAAAAATGGTAAAACCATGTTAATCACATTCCTTTCCATCCACTCACTAAAGCACTTCATTGTTTGGTCGTGAAATCTCAGTATGTTTTCCCAATTCTTTTCCTGCCTGGCTCCACCGAGGCATGAACTCCTGCGTCTACCCGAGGAACCTCTACTGGTGCCCACGGCGGCAGTGCCACCGCCGGGACAGGCACCAAAAGTCTGCCGGAGGGCTGATTCCACTGTGGCATAAATGAGCATTTAAAGTATGGATTCATATAATATAGATTCTATATAATTCTATAGATTGATTTATTTTAATCTATTTTAGAGCTTGAAAGTTACAAATTGACACAAATCGAATTCTCCTCTTTTTACCCCACCTTCTGTTGAAGTGGAACAGAGTTTCGTTCTGATTGTTTTGCAGCCGCACAGGCGTTGGCACAAGCTACAGGAAAACCGCTGAATCCCCACAACGACTGCGGTCTGCAGCCAACCTGGTGGAAAAGCTCGAGCAGCAAACGTGCTTTCGTGCGAGGGCTCTACGAGTACAATCACTACATGCAGGAGACCTGTGACAACTGAGGGGTGATAGTTGGTAGGAGCTCTCCAACAGATTTAGGCCTTTAGGCTATATATATGGTATAGATGTATGGAAGGTCTTTCTTTAAATGTCAATTCACGACCTTTTTTAAGGATCGATGCTGGGAGTAGGATATTCTATAAGATGTGATTCGAGCTTGGGAGTGTTTTGAAAATGATTTGCATTAACACATCATATTCACCACGGGATTTGTTGAATTCTGTGGCCTTTCGCTTACCAGGCTTACCATCTTCAAAACTTCCATCTCTGGCACCCAATTCAGGACGGCTTCGACGACAACGGCTGGGGCTGTGCCTATCGGTCACTTCAGACCTGTGTCAGTTGGTATCGCATGCAGCACTACGTTGGGACGGAAGTCGCTGTGCCAAGTATCCCGGACATTCAACGTTTCTGGGCTCAAGTTGTTTTCTTGGGTGCTAAACCTCGGGGGGATAGTTTTAGTATGTTTTAGTACTTTAAATTTTTGCAGCAAATGTGTGACATGGGAATACTTATTTACACGCTCAACATGCAAGTTTTCTTGCAAGAAAACACTTTGTTATTGTTTACTGTATATGTTTGTTCTCGGCATGATGATTTTGACATCATGAGTGCAAGTAGTAGTTGTTGACATGACATGTTCTTTCATCCTCTATCAGTGACTAGAATATGATTGGTTTGGTAGCAAGCACGCATCCACTGATCAATGATTCTGGGCATGCCATTTCTTTGAGCCTCAGGAGGCGCACGTCATACATGATCCAACATTTGGGTGATTTGGGGGAGGACATTGTTTGTTTGAACCACCGAAATTGCTCAATGGGGCAGTAGCATCCAGTAATTTGAGCCACTTACATCCATTTACCATGAGGCATTTTGGAGGATAACTCCCTAAGCATCCCCAAGCATCAACACGTTAAGTAACCTCCATGGTTGCAAACATTGTGCTACTTGCCGGCTCAGGTTTGTTGAAACGAATCGATGAGGCGCATAAAGACCTGGAGATCGGGAGCAAGAAATGGCACTAGGGCTGCACCTAAGAGGGGTGTCACTTACTGACCATCCGTTTCTGAACAAAAAACAGTTATTCCTTCGCGGTTCAAAGACGACTGGATCCAACACATTCACAGACAATGAGTGGACCATGAGTAAATCATACATGAAATCCGAGGATTGGCACGGTTGAAGGTATGTACTTGCTGCAAGAGTATCTGAAGGCGGACAGCGGCGTAGGATCAGGGGTAGTAACTGGGGAAGGATTGGGATAGGAAGGAGCACGGATGAAGCCTTGAGAAGATGAGATCAGCATTCGGGGAACTGACCTGGATAGATTGAAATTCAGAAAACTCAAACCGTTTCTGGATGGTTTTCCTGACTCCTTACTGTGACGTGTAGAATGTAAGATATCACATTGGTGTGACAAGTGGTGGCTTTAGTATATGAGTTGAAAGCTGATCAACTTAAGTACCCCATGTGCCAAACCCACTACATAGCCGCATTACAGGGCTGCATCGCAAGATTTGCCCAGACTAAATGTGAAGGCTGATCCGTTTGGCATTATGGTTCCATAATGTTCCACATGTTCTTTGCCATTTTGGATGATTCCCATCGGCCGGTACGTTTGTTCCGGGGGTTCCCACTCAAGTCGACCTTTGATGTCTCAGTCGAGCTGTTTATGGCTTCCCAGAGCGGAATGGGAAAATATGCAAACTTCAGAAACCATCATCTTCCGGTGGCAAGAAACCGTTGGAAACAGTTGAAAATCATGGTTTCCTGCAGATTTCCCTTTCTAAATCTCTTAAATCAATCCAAAGAAAATCTGACATTTCTGTTTTTTTTCTGCCTCTGCAGGTGGACTGCAAGATGATGTACTGCCAAAATTGCGCTGACATGGCCAGCCAAGCGCCACAAATGTTAGAGCATCTGGAGCGAGAAGGGACTCCCATCATGATGGGCACCTCGGTGTGATCGTCGTGCCAGTGGTTTGGCACCACCTGTGCTGCAAAACGGCATGTACCCTGTACCCCTAAAAAAAGGCAAAGAATATGTGCGATCAATTATATGAGCAATAGGCTAAACTCTCCGTGTATTCGGTATGTATTCGAGGGCTCTTTCATGTAAAAACATTCATTTGACCTGTAAAACGATATATGAACTNAGTTCATGTGTGAAAGCATGGGGGGAACTGCATGGTGTGTAGCCTCTGGGCTCTCAGTTGTGGGGTTAACATCACGCCATCTCAGTTATACATACATGTGCAGACGCAATATATATATATATATATACATAGTATGTATCAATATGTATTATATATTTACTGATATTCTGATATACATCCATGTTAAAATGCCAAGCACAGAGAATGCTTTCAGATGACCTTTCTTGCTTTCACGGGTTGCTGTCATGAAG